>LQNS02278175.1:3639916-3651574 GCA_001587735.2 Parhyale hawaiensis | reverse complement strand
GTCGAAGTCTCGATCAGATCGCGTCACGTTCATCTGCAAGACACACGACACAAAGTCGACCTCTTCTTGTTAAGCGAACTTTACGAGGAGTTGGAAACACCAAGCGTGAGTTTGTGTCAGTGATAGAGCTTACTTTGCCTTTATTTATTGCATTCTTCTGATTGGCAAATTCATTTGATGGCTCCTGATAGCAGACTTTGCTGCGACTCCAGCGGAGTCGTCGATGTCGCAGTACCATATCGGCAGAAATCTTTTTAAAATTCTGCAAGGTTTGTTGTTTGTCGAATTAACTGAATTTGGAACCTTAATTTACGGGTAGGGTTTTTGTTGTGCCGTGAAGGCAGACTTATCGCGCAGCTGCACTGCAGGATATTAGACTCAATTGACACTTATTGTGAGCAGATAAGTTCGTTAGAGGGTTTTATCTCAGTCTGCTCCTACGTAGCCGGTTACAACTCTAAGTCTACACCTCATTATTAAAACGACTTATTACCATTAACCGCCCGAAACGGATAGTAGGTCCTTTATCATAGGTGTTATTTATGCAACTGATATTAAGCCTATAGGTCATCGTTGAAGGGTAAGCGATTTCTGCTTTAAGCGACACAGTATTTTATCGCGGGCTGCTCCAATGGTGTAGAGATTTGTTACAAATGCTCTTAGAATGTTTGAATATTCACATCAGTTTGGTTCCCGGTAGTTATTTATAACATTGAGAAAGATACTAAGTCAATAAAGACTACAAGACAACTGAAAATTTCAAAAGCTAATATTAGTAGTGGCACCCGACGGATACAAAGGTCTCTCTACATGCGTCGTTATTCTCAAAGTGAACACGTTGTTGGACCAATGGGAGAAGCAACTTTTTCCGGAAAAACTAGATAAAGTGTGACTTTGGAAGTAGACAATAAGGCCCCGTTTGCACATGTGCCACTCCACACCACGCAACGCCACACAGCACGTGAACCCGTGTTGAAAGGTCGTTCGCACATGTACCACTCCACACAACACACCAGCGCTGACTCCATCCTGCTTTATATCTGTATGCCTTCTGTTCACACGCTCACACAAGAATCCAGTGTCATTTGAATAAACTTACGTTTGTCATATTACTTACAAACAGCACTGCTATAATTACGTGTGCGGTACAGTTGAATAAACTTTAGTCCTGCACATCTTCATTTCATAAAATAAAACCAGCCAGTTGTCAGATGCCTCAATTCAGCACTCAAAATCCGTTGTTAATATTCTATAGCAACAATAGAAATTGCTGATCAGTTTTATTAAAATATAAGTAAATATAACACTGAGCCAGAAGTCTCTCTTGTTGCACCGTGTTGAGCCTTGTTGCAGCGTGCGTCGTGTCTTGTCTACAAGCAAGCGTGTTGCATCGTGTTGCATCGTGTTGCGTGGTGTGGTTTGGTACAGGTGCGGACGGGGCCTTATAAGACTGCAAATTTACAACATTTGGAGCAATTGATTGTCTTTTGACTTCCGCAAGTAGCTTTTAAATTGCGATTGTTTCCAGAGGTAGGGTAACTCATGAAATATTCCTAAAACATACCTTTCCATAACTTCTTCAATTCTCGGCTTTTGCATGCAAGAATATTTGCTTACTCCTCTACCGACCGGGAGAACAGTTCAGATACGTTTAAAACAGTGTTGTTCCAGAGTAAATTTTATTATCTATTATAATCAGGAGAAGGCTATGATTGTCGTGTCATTAATTTTCTAATCATCGGTAAAAGAGTAGCCTCGTGCTCTTTCTTCTGCATACGCCAGCTGCTAATTGACGGCTCTTCGGTATATGCAAGTTGGTTAGTGTTGCCTTTTCGGTATATACATTTTAGAAAAGTTATATTAAGACGTCTGCTGAACAAGGTGTTTATTGACCAAGTAGCCCAGTGTCGTCTCCTCAGCATGTGCAAGAACCTAGCATAGTGTTATCTGTGTTCAGAGACGTTCGTTGGCGAGAGAACATACACAGCAGTCGTCCACTTAAGTTGTCGCGGTACCCAAATTTGGGATTGATTTAGTAGACCATTCTGGCTTTCTATTTTTCGATTGCTAGATAACGTCAGTAAATCGAGAGGCCTTTTGGTTGCGCCAACTTAGCCTCTCTCTAATTCTGTAATATTAGATTGCCACTATGACATGTCCATGGTTACGTCACGTTTGGCGCTCATCGACGGCCAAATAACTCGAGTGTTTGTTCAAGGCTCCTTATCTCCTTACACGGCCTCGTTAGCTGCTCATTACATAACACTCATTCAATTGAACAACCAAGGTATGCACGGGGCCTGGCACTAGCGGCAGAATGGCATGCGTCCTACGGCGTAACTCCACATGCTCGTTAGATAAACAAAAAAGGAACATATCGACTTAACACGCTCGTTCTCCTCCAAAGAGAGACATGAATCTGTTAAAAGGCAACCATTAATTTCGCAACGGTGATCGCTATCGAGACTTGGTATCGCAGGCTTCATCTGTAGAACTCGAGAAAAAACTCGTCCGACTGATTAAATCGGAAGGAGCGCACGAAGGAACACGGCCTTCTCGACAGCAACCGCACTATAAAGTGTTTCGCGAGTCAGAGCGACTGAAATTGATAGAAAGATTCGGATTCTGGCTGCTCATCCGATTCATTAGTAAAGATCGGCCGTAGCTGAGCAGAGGACATACTTGAAAATCAGACCTGTTCTGCCTCTCCAGTGTTGCTTATCAGTTTTGCTAATAATGAAGCCGCCCGCGTTCTGCGCCTATAGCATAATGGGGGACGGATTCTGATATGCGGTCACAGTTTAATAGCATACGCTGGGGATGACCCTGCCGGACCAGCCGTCTGGGCATCACCGGGCAATGCTATGTTAATACCTACCTTGTAAACTAAGTATCTTGTTTAGCATTCGTGACTAAGTACGGAAAATATTAATCTCTAAACTGTTACCATCTGTGGTGTACGGACTTGCTAACTCTCGTACATACTCTTGGAACCGAAGGTTGTCAGCCACCATAGATTTGGAACCACTACATTTCTTTACGTGGAAAATTGAAAATTAGCTCTCGAAAGTACGAAGAAACAAAATGGCTATTAGGGAGCAGAACGAAACAGTTCTAATGCACACAAAATCAATATAATTTTACATTAACGTTAGAAATGGCATCCATGAAAATGGCTATTGCGAAAATCTTTATCGCTGTCTGTAAATTGATCTCGACATGTGCATTTGTTTGAATGTAAGCAGCTTCTACACATAAGGTGGCGTTCATGTTAGATTACTCTAAACGTTAGTCTCTTAAGACTATCCAAGGAGGTTCTAATAGGGAGGAGTGCACCCTTTCTATTTACCCTACGGGAGCGTTTCGAGTAAACTTTCCCCTTCAACTGGCTGAGTGGCTTATCCAATCGGAGAGCGGCATCGCCTCTCGCAGCCTATATAGGAAAGAGTCCTGAGATCAAATTTTAATAGCCTTTAACCATCGACGAAATTCCGAGCAGATGGAAGTATGTAGAGGAAACTTGTAACCTGTTTACCATCTGATGATGAAAGTAAGAGGGTGAGCACTGGGATATAAATCTTCAGACACGAATTTTCTTGCAAAAATATTGAAAAACTGCCTGTCTGTACCTTCCTTAATTATATGTGCTGACCACTGCCACTTCAGCCACTTTATGGACTCCAAACGCCAGCTTCGATCACGTGACAAAGCCATATGTTTACTCTCCCAGAGAATGCTTGGGCTTGCTCCTCCATTTATATAGAAGCTCCTTGAGACCATCACAGGAAAGCGCCGTTTAATCACGTTTCCAATGGTAATAAGCCTATAATAATTAGAAAGCCACTCAAAACATGCGGTTTTTCTAATGCCGGGACCACATATTCATTTCTACGCCCAACTGGTTGCTAGGCTGAGCAGCTCGCGGGCTGTTTCGATGTATATTTAGTATCGGTAGCATAGATACCGTTGTGTCAATGACGTCCGAGTCTCGCACCCTTCCATCAAATTGCCTTTTGTAAATGCCTAGCGTGGTCCCGGTATTACCCGTATTATTGAATAAGAACTCGTTCAATCGGCTTGTCAAAGTTTATCTAAGCCAATTCTCCTCGACTTGCCAGAAGCGTTGGCTTCGTCACTTCAAATCGTGTCGCAGGAGTTAGAAGCAGCAGCTGGTCGAGCCCGCTGAAAACTTCACTTCTCAGGGTAAGAATCAGTTCTTGGAATCTCACAGGTAATCGATAAAGAGTCGACGCCTGAAACTTTAATCGACGGGCGGAAGCCAGCGCACCCCTCTCAAATTTCGGATAAATCATGAGGCGTTAAGGTACTATCTTTCGAAGTTTTGAGGTCAATTTGTAATAACGTTTGGATTTCTGCAGGCCATTTCGTCTTATTTAGACTTAGCATAAAATATTTCTTTTGTGTCTGTTACTGTTATTTCATAACTGAATGTTCAACTACTTTTTATGTTACCATTCTGATGAACGAAATACAAACGCCCCACGACAAGTAGAAGTATTGGATTATCTTGTCAATTATTGCCGATCCTGCAATGCTCGAGAGCTACTTTGTCTTAACTATCTATATAATTATTGTATGATCCACCAATTTATGCTAAAGCATCGATAAAAGGAAACTTGAATGGTATATACTTAATCGAAACAATATTCCACGTAAGTTAGGAAAAATCTGATAGCCAACAATTACGTTACTTTTTTGAGTATCATCTTTTTTTCTAAACTTTCACAACTGCTACATGTTCCAATAATGTGCGCTACAGAATTTGACCAATCAGCAACACTCACACACCAAACGAACCAATAATATTGTCTGCTATCTCTTAGGATTATATCTCCGCAACATCCGTTGATTAAAATGTGTAAATGAATCGAGTTATCCAAAGATTGGCTCAAGCACTTCATCGTCCGTCACCAAGTGCATGGAGATGGTTATCTTAAAATACCCAAAGATCTTCATCATCCAGTAACTAAGGTTGGAAAGATTATGAGAGACATCAAGGAACTGCGAGCGCAAAGTTGTAAACCTGCAAAGAAATAGATGAACATGGAAGAGCAGTGAGAAGATGTCAGTGTGGAACTCTCGGAAAGTAAAGAGGAATTTTTTCATACGCACTGCAATTAAAATGGGCAAAGACAAACTTATTAAAGCACTAAGCCGCAGCTAGAGAATTTGTATTTAAAAACTTTTTCCAACTTCCTAAGTTTAAAAAACTTACACTTGTCAGCATGTCTTCTAAATTTAGGAAGTTGGAAAAAGGTTTTAAACAGAAGTGCAACAGGAATGCTGATATTATTAAATAACTGGCAAATTTGTATTACCAAAGGCAACACATGTTAAAAGGCTAGAGACAGCTTGAAATTTGCTGAAACTCCAACAAATATTTACAGTAAAATATTAAGACCGCTTGAAATTATTCATATTTCAATAAATGTTCAGAATCTATAAACCACTGCCAACTAATACAGAGTTGTGAAAATAAGCCTAAAACCTCAGGAATAAGAAAGAATATGGCCAGATGAGACGAAAATTGAACTTTTTGGTCACAATTGACAATGGGTTTGGAGGAAAAGTTACATCGTGCTGTTTACCCATCACTGTATTATATTTAGAATTACGCAGGTTTTTAGAAATAATTTATTTCTCTGCCCGCAGACTTAAAAATAATCATTGCTACTAACTCAATACTTGATGCAGAGTTTAGACTTTCAATTGCAGTTTAGCTAGCACAGGAGTTTATGATACTTGATAGTTGACATGTTCGTATATTGGAGTATCGTTAGAGTATATGAACCGTTTGCTAATGCAACCAGTGGGTGTTCTACAGGACTACGTAGCACTTACGGAATACTTATAAGAAAGAGCACAGGATTACTTCAAATGTAACGTGACAGACCAAAACGAATTTCGGATTTAGAATCACAAATTAGACCATATGAAGATTAAGTTCGAAGAATATCAGCCGAAAAATGCGTGTTCATCATCTTAGTTAAAGATATAGGTCATGCCACTTCTATGTACTGTGCTAAGATATGTTTGTTTGAAGATGAAAGTCTTTGATTCCCTTTTCAATCTTGCAGCCATATGTCCTAAATTATTGAGCCGCAAAATAATTACCCAAGCACGTGCTGTGGGCCATTTTGAAAACTCACTTTTAAATTAAGCCCCTGGCTTAATAGCTACGCCCGTAACACTGTTCACTGAACAGTAACCCATAATCTATTACCCATTTTGATGTGCTATATTGATAATTCACTTCCAATTTAAGCCGCTGGTTGTTAAGGTTCCGGGCACTACTTCAAGTGGTTACCAAGCCGGGTTTCAATTCGGGTAGTCCACTAGTCGGCAACCCAGGGACCTTCAAAAACAAATCGGAAGCTACCAACTACGCTAAACCAGCTTGTTGATTGCGGAATTTGATGAGCGTGATAACCGTGAAAAGAAAACCTAATGGAAAAGGGAGGGTGCTTGAGATCGGCCGTGATAAGGATCAGATAGAATCGGGATGTGGCATCGGTACACCAGCCTCAGCTGGACCGGCTCTGCATGCTTGTATATCTGGTCATTCGTGTACAGACGCAAGCTTGTCTCAAGAAGACTTAGGGGGAAGAACGGCATCGCCAGACATTATAATTTCTGTTGGTTCATTTAATTATCTGTCCATTTTCTGTCACGATATAAGCAGTCGTTTATACAGTAATTGCTATCACAAGATTTGTATTTTGCAACACGGTTGTTACTCAAGGCATTCATTGGCGATTCTTATTGGCAAGTTTAAAATATTTTTCGCATGATAGCTTTTTGCAGACATGAAGAAGAATGGTAAAATTTGACTGAGGTGAAGTTAGTCGCGTTCACAAGGTGTAACATTTGAAAATAATGAGGAAACAGGCTCAACAGCAGAATCATTAACGGTGAAGTAGACTTCATGCGCATTCTTTCCATTCAACTTTGACTGTCTGCTACAGTCAACTGCTCCTATCACAGTTATTATTATTATTATTATGACTTTCGGTATTTCTATGAAATCACACAGTAATGTAATAAACAACTCAAAAAATAAAGAAAACACAGCTGTGTATCAAGCTCGGTTCAAAGTATAATCTGTTTGTTTCCGCTGGTAGTACATTGTGTCTAAATTACCCTCTTATCTCAAAAGAATACTCAGCTAAAGATTTCTTAAAACGTTACCTATGGCGTCAGCTGGATTTTAACAGGTGTTTGGTATGGAACTGTAGATAACTCAATAAATTTCGAGACAATTAGAACACAAAATGCTGTTCACCTTTCTGGTGTCTGCAAAGAGACTACGATGCATTCACACTCGTGACGGGCTGTGACAGCGTCAGAAGGCTCTAGTGTGAGCCCGCTTAACATAGATACCACTGATACTCAGCGACAATCAAAATGTTATAATGATGATTAAGCTTCATGGTATCCGTGATTTGCTTAGAAAAATACTTTTTGAATTCAAGCAACACTCAGGCTATACTATTATCCAGTGCTGTACTGCTTCCTCTGACCGCAACCCTCTTGACGTCGTGTGAAGGTCAATCATGCACTTGACACCGTGTATCGACATGTGGGACGCTCAACTATCACCTCTAAGCTCCCAATCTTGTGTTCAGATGCAGGAAGCCAACAGCTTTCGGAACGTTCTATCAACTACAAGGCGGCTCCATTGCCTAAGTTTAGCAGTGAGAAAGATCCATGCATCGATTGTGGTGCCACCATTGTAACCCTATCGCACCACTCAATCTGCGGCATATCATTTGACGTGGCAACAAAAACTGGCAAACCACCACAATTGGAGCCAGATCGTAGCAATGATACGCACCAACTTATAAGCTGTCGGAGCTGCACCCTAACATTGAGTCCTTTCATTATGGTCTTCTGAACCCGTAAGCGGTCTGTTCACCAAACTTTGGCTATTCATAAGAAGTTTTTCAGAATATTGCTCATCATGAACACGTAAGCAAACTGCTCTTATCAACAAATTTTCTCTGCTTGCCAGCATATTTCTAAAAGTATCGAATATATTATTGATATTATGATTCATTGGCACAACAAGCAATAGAGAAATAAATGTACGTTTGTCATTTAAGTGAAAACAAATAGTCGATCATTTAAATGATATCGACGAGCTCATGTGATCGCAACTTACATATATATTTGACAACTTTTACGCATTTCACACAAAACAGACAACTATGACTAGAGAAAAGCAAATGTGCAACTACAGCTGTCTAGCCTAACTTAATCGACTTTCCAGCTATTTCAGCAAAGTCGACCTACCAACAGTTGTTGGATTTTTCTATCGCGTTTGTAGACAGAAACCACAATTTCAGGTTCTGATTTTAAGACGGTCACCATACTTTTGGTCGAGCTTATGAGACCTGTCCTACTTTACCTCTGTACAATGATGAGTCGAGAAATATGTCAGTATAGCCTACACGTGAGCGCTCGATTGACTTCTGTGTGAAGTTGGACCAAAGCGAGTAACTGTACGAAGAGTAACAGTAGCACCCAGAAAAGAAAGAAAAAGCATATATTTCTCGCCGTAGGAAGGTTTTCACCAGAGCAGCTAACATTAATTCCATCTTTTCTAAAAAGTGACTGTATATTTTCACTAATATGTCAATTGCATAGAGATGTCTCGTTTCTTTATCGATATCTTGGTTGCCACAGATACCATCAACAATATTGTGGTCAAGTCGGTAAATTTTTTTATAAGTGCGTCGGACACTGTTGAGAATAATGAGTTGATTGGTGCCAATCGGTGGTACAAAACTTTTGTCAGGTTTAATGTTGCTACCGATCGTTTTCACTGCATTACGCTCAATGCAATGTTTGTTTGCTTCATTCTCGCACTAGTAGATTATGAGCAGCAGCAAATAACTGAGGGCATTTATCTATGTACTTCTTACCCGTTAACATGATAGCCTTCCTTAGCTGCTTCACTTGGGTGTGACTGCAGTCAATGAAAATATTTAATTAACTCCGGGAGAGTATGCCTTCCTGTATTATTCTATGGCTAATATCAGAACTAATGACATTTCTGTTCACATTTTTACGTATAGCATGTCCACGTTTGCAACCTGTACTCAACATCTCAACAATGTAAAACAAATAGATGTTTCTCTGACATAAATTGAACAAAACGTTTTGGTGACTTCAATCAAATACACCCTTTTCATCTAGAAAATACAAGTAATATTGTGTTTCCCGTCACTTGAAACTAGTTTTTAACCTTTTTGGATGTAAATAGAGCCAAATCCAGTCCGTGTTGAGCTTTAAAAATAAACTGGTAGTCTGCATTCACCCTATTGACATACCGTACGCCTCTCCTGTGACAGTTGCATCAGCTTGAACAATAACGTAACCACGGCTATGGGGCGATACTTGTCTGTCTGACTCACAGTTTGCCTTGTTTTTAACAGTGGCTGATATTATGACGATATTATGACCCACATTCGATCTACAGGGAGGAAGCCTAAGGTTAGGCACCCAGTGAGATAGGCAGCAATAGCTTTCCCAGGCTAGAGGCCACATTTATAAGATTTAGCGGAAACATGGTCGCCTTGATAGCATTACTGTTTTTATTCGGTTTAGTGTTCTGCAACTTCGTAGTGCGATGCAGAATATTGATAATGCGGTAGCGCCTGTTTATCAAGGATGCCATCAAGGTAGTCTCTCCGATTATTATCATGAAAATATTTTTTATCCCCAGAATAGCTGGTTTACCATAGTTCACCTATCTTTCTTGCCCCAATGATTCCGTTCACTATCTAAACTAATCTAGTTGACACTCAGCGCCACTGTGTATAAAAGCAAGTGCTAGCGATTTTGTGGACTAGAAAAGTAAACCTCTGATAAGCAATAGGTTGTTAGGCCTGTAATTATGAATTCTAATCAAGCCGAGTTAATGAACAGTAGCTTCAAGGCGAAAGTTGCATTAACATGAGGAACAAGGTCTATAGACCTGCCTGTTGTTCTGTGCTCCAACACGTCTCATTGCACAGCCCTACATTCAGTCAATTATGCAAAACAGAACGTTTTTCCTGCTCTTATCTCCATCGAACACATCTGCATATGTCCGATAGCATCGAGCTCTATATGCATCAGTGGCTAATCCCTGATTATTGAAGTCCTCCATGCAAAATTTCTCAATCTCCGATGTGGTGTTCGACCGAATTAAGCTAGCATTTAAAGGGCACGCACACTCATTCTCGAAGCAGGGAAAAAATCTACAGCTTCAGCATGTGCAGGTTTTATTGTGGCAAAAGTTGAACTACAGAATATTTTGAATAATGCCAGATGACCATAGTGCTCACATTTTGATCTTATCAAGTGGAGTGCTAAGTTTTAGAAGGCATAAACACGTATATTTCGCTGCAAAAATTAATGCGGTGTTTGTAGGGATTACTTTACTTGTGCAATCATAACTTCAAAATTAAGGCGAAAATCATTTTTAAAACACGTCATTTTAATAAATGTGATTGACAAGAAAATAGAGTACTGTATTATTAAGCGATAAACTTGTCTTTTCCTCTGTAGTCAAATTGGAGCTGGATGTTGGCTGAACTAGCCAACATCCAGGTTCCATATTTTCGTAGGTTAAGTGGGCTACAACTAGATTTTAGGATATATCTGATCGAGCTCTCAACAATCAAATTAAATGAGTAATGAAGCCTTGAAAACGACATTCATTTAGATTGTCAAAATAACAGCCAAAACGTATCCTGGAGTCCAGTTGAATCCTACTAAACTTTCGAAAAAATGCAAGTTTTTAAAAAGTGTGAACCCAGAGCAGATGAAGTTATATATGGAAGAGAGTGTTAATCAGAATCCATGAGATGCCTAAAAGGTGCTGTAAAAGTCTTCAGCGCTGACATGTTCAAATACATTAAAACAAGAATGCATTTAATAAAAAGAATAAAACTAGGGCAATGATGAAAAACATTCATTGTCGCCTCAGTGTCATTTTTTATCATAGGGAAGCCGTGTCAGACATAGTATTTAGCCTCGGTGTCAGCTCATGGGAGTTGTATACAAACAGATTTGCCAATCCAAGCTACAGCTGCAGTCTCTGTATCCTCCCTCTGTCTCAGTGACATCCCAGACACCCAGGCCTGCTGTGCCCCCTGTGTCCTCCCTCTGTCTCAGTGACATCCGAGACTCACAGGCCTGCTGTGCCCCCTGTGTCCTCCCTCGGTCTCAGTGACATCCCAGACACCCAGGCCTGCTGTGACCCCTGTGTCCTCCCTCTGTCTCAGTGACATCCCAGACACCCAGGCCTGCTGTGCCCCCTGTGTCCTCCCGCTGTCTCAGTGACATCCCAGAAACCCAGGCCTGCTGTGACCCCTGTTTCCTCCCTCTGTCTCAGTGACATCCCAGACACCCAGGCCTGCTGTGCCCCCTGTGTCCTCCCTCTGTCTCAGTGACATCCCAGACACCCAGGCCTGCTGTGCCCCCTGTGTCCTCCCTCTGTCTCAGTTACATCCCAGACACCCAGGCCTGCTGTGCCCCCTGTGTCCTCAAACAGTCTCAGTGACATCCCAGACACCCAGGTCTGCTGTGCCCCCTGTGTCCTCCCTCTGTCTCAGTGACAGTCCAGACACCCAGGCCTGCTGTGCCCCC
>LQNS02278175.1:3569524-3597275 GCA_001587735.2 Parhyale hawaiensis | reverse complement strand
AAAAGCCAGTTGTCCTCCGTGTGCAGTGCAGTTGGACAGGCTGCAGCACAGCACCGGAAGAGCTGAGATAACATCACGGATAACAACGAACACAATCGACTTCATGTAAATTAGCAGATCCTGCGTGTCCCCATCGCTGTATACACACACACTGCGATAACCGCTCCCCTGGCGCCTGCCGAAGTCGTCTGCAACCTGCGCTGATCGTACCTGGCAATCTATGTTTTTCTGCTAGATCCTCGTCTCCACACCTCGCTGCTGGTTTATGCACTCCTGCCATCGTGCTAGTTAAGAATTAAAAGTATTAATCCATAGCTGGTATAAGTGAACGGCCGTTTTTATTTACCCAAAGAGAAAAGAAGGTCTTTGGAATGTTACTCCCTCCAACAGCCCCCGACGGCGTTCCCTGCTTGCACGAGCAGAGCAACACCAGGTGGCGCTCTGCTTCCTCGTGATACGGACAATATCACTTAATTGGGACCCGAATACTTTGTTTGTACATCCTGTCTGTGGATAAGAGATAAATATTATCAAGCTACCTAAAATGATTAGCATATGTTCACTATACGAATATGTAAGTCTTCTCCTTCATGTCCCTGAATTTTCCCGTGTTGGAGATACGCGTGCAGGGGCAACGCACGACATTGGAGTGTTGATAGGCATGGAACAGGGAGAGGCTATTAGACTGAGTCATAATAATGTCCATTGTTCTGCATCATTCAGGTTCTGTGTTGTTATTGCCTTTCTGCTAATGCTTCATCCTTTCAGTTCAGCAGTGACCCCAATACTCGGACGACCTCTTAGTCAAACAGAAATCACTAACTCGTTACGAGAAAAAATATATCATTGTTCATATTCCTAAAACATATTGCCTGACAAAACAAGTTCCCAAGAGCACGATTTGTTAGCCAATTTTTTCACTTGCTCAGGAACGAGCAGCGAAGCTCGACTGCAAACAGTTTTGTTAGCTCTTGAATGTTGTAACCCCCCTGCCCCCTGCCAGCCTATGCCCACGCACTCTGTAATCCTATTAGTGTTACTGCTCTCGTCACTGTCATCTCATTCTATATAATATCAACATACATATGTCGTATTTACTTTACTGCCGATTTGTAAAAATGGCTTTCGAATGTTAATTACAACCTAACCTACTGGAAGTGCGTTTAACTTGTTTCTATTCAGTGGTTGGTCAGAAGATGGTATTGGTAGATATAATAGAGAGTCGAAGGTTTCCTTTAGGGTAATCCGATTCTGACTTTAGGGATCCAGATCGTGTTAGCTGTTACAATAGCAACTAGAACGCCGCGTGGTGTAAGACCATCACCCGCGGAAGGGGGCAAATCAACGCCGTCATTCTTGATGGCCAGCTAATTCTAGTTTTTTGGCATTGTTCACATCTAGTCAACGCACGTGACTCCCTACAAAATATCATGAACATTCTTCAACTAAGTTTGCCTCTTTTCGGGTGGAGTTACAGATTAGACGCTTTCATTTTTGATGGCCAGCTAACTCAAAATTTCTGCTATTTTTCACATCTCAGACAACCCACCTGAATGCCTGAAAAAATACATATATATATATATATATTATGACTCAACTCCTTCCTCTATTTGGGTGGACAGTGTGCAAAATTTATTGCCGTCATTTTTGATGGCCAGCTAATCCTAGTTTTTTGGCATGGGTCACATCCAGGTCAGTCCCACCAGACTTCCTGCAATAGATTATGAACTTTGCACAACTTCTTCTGCCTGTTTTCGGGTGGTGAGACATATATATATATATATATATTTGAATACTTAGGGAGTAGCCCTTCATATATATTAGAAAAGCTGCTCCCTAAATACACAATAATCAGAACTAGCGACCCAGCAGCAAGAGAGCTTTCAATTACTAAAGACTACCGAATGCGTCTCGTTCAACAGCAGCTAGAGAAGGCCGGAGATAGGCTCGTGGCGTTACGGGCGAACGCTGCGGAGCTAGAGGAGCAAATCAGCCCAATGGTGGACGAGCGGCTGCTGACCCCACTGATGGGAAAGTTGAACGGCGTCCTACAACAATACAGAGCCGTTGAATCAAGTCGCATCGTTAACAAAGCTAAATAACCTGTACCAAGGTCAGATTTGCCTGCCATCTAACGGCGACTCTTTTGTCAACCTCACAAACATTCAGCTTTCTGTAAAACAGCGTTATCTACTTAACCTGGGACTCAACTGCCACTACCAAGTTAAAGACCGACAGCATTGTGAAAGCAACCGAACTAGAACTGCTGTACTGCCCTCTGCTTCAACTTCAGGACCAAGGAAGAGTCACCATTGACCAAGATCTACGAGACCCACTGAGAGCCGAGTCCCTTCCTTCACCGAGAGAACTCCAAAAGTTAGGGGTGGATTTTTAAGAAATATACAGAGACTGCTAGGGATGTTAGAAGGAACAGATGATTAACTTTTACTGAAGATCAGGCCAGCTGCTTGTTCGTTTGTCTGACTTGTTTCGTGGTACCACAACTCTAAAAGTTATACACAGATTTTTATGAAATATGCATGAGTTGTTAGGTAGCTATATCACGAAGAGTAAATCACCAAATTTTTGTGATGATCTGTTTGCTTCTTTGTTGGTCTCTGTGTTTGATATTATGTTTGTTAACAAAAGAATTCAAATAGTTATGAACGGATCTTGACAAAATATGCAGGAATTGTTAGAAATGTTAAAAGAACTGAATGATTATGTTTTGGTGATGATCGATTTGTCAATTTGTGTATTTGACTAATTTGTATGCAATCTAACTCAAAAAGTTATTAATAGATCCTCACGAAATTTGTAATAAGTGTTGGAAATGTTGAAAGACTCAACTGACCAAATTTTTATGAAAATCAGTTTGTTCGTTTATATGTTTGAGTGCTTGGCAGAATATACCGGCAACTCAAAAGTTTCAAAAGTTAAAAAAAAAAAATTCCAGAAGTTGCTACAACCTACAACGGAACTCTTTGAAAGAGATCTCGAAGCACAAAGCTCGAAGAATGATTTTAAGTCAGCAGTTCATTCCGTATTTCATAGTCAGCATTTGGAATAGACTCCCTTCTGACGTTGTTAGTGCGGAATCAGTCAACGCGTTTAAAAATCGTCTTGACTTACATTGGGAGAGACATCCCCCACAGCTAAGGATTCCTCCTCCAGGAGGCCAAAGCCTCCGAGGCTTCCTAAATCCGTCTTCTTCTCTCTTCCGCTCCAACTGCACTGTCTGCATCTTTAACTCCGCATATCAGCGGCTATTGATCATGATTGAGTGCATTCATAATCGTCTCTTCTGCTGAGACTCTCCTCCCTCCTCTTTTTTTTTCTTCTCTTTTCCCCAGTCTTTTATATCCTACGAACATAATGGCAATTGCCCATAGAGGGCCGGGCGTAAGTTTCGGTGTCTTTGAGAATTGGCCTCTTGGTTCGTCTACTGCCGCTTATCTAATCTGATCTCATCTATTATTGTGAAAAGGCACAAATGACCAGATATTGGTGCGGACAAAAAGAAATCATGGTTTCAAAACGAATTTGAGTTTTTCGTTAACGTTGCCTTGCTTGGCGGAGGTACGCGTTCTCAGAGTTATCAATACTAGTGCACCAAACGCAACCCTTTTGTTGAATAAGTCATGAAAATATGTATTTGAAAACATCTTACCATCCCATCATTATAAATGACGGCAAAAAATTAACACTTCACCAAAACCCCCACCGTCTTTTGAGCTTCCTCATTTTTCCTACATTAATACTGAAGACAAAGATTCCAAGGTACTCAACTTTTTTTCGCCTTTTGAAATCTGAATTTTCTCCTATCTTATTAGTTCTATTTTTCCCCTATCTAATGCTGAAGAAAAAGATTGCAAGGTACCCAACTATTTTTTTCGCCTTTTGAAATCTGAATTTTCTCCTATCTTAATCCCATTGAGCGTGACAGGAAAGATATAATATAGTTATAAATAAATAAATAAATAAATAAATAAATAAATAAAAACACGAAGTGAATTATTATATAGTACTGATAGATTGCAAAGACGGCCGTAATAAGACTGTGGGCAGTACTACCACAACCGTGACAAACACATAACCGGCGCTACCATAAACGCAACCAAACCACAGTCGTTACCACTGCCACACCTACCACAACTACAACCAAGCCACAGCCACTATCACCACCAGCCACCACCGTTATCAGCTCGCCACCGCTTCTTATCAGCCGCGGTGGACGGCGCGGCGCACCGCCGCATCTCTTTATCTGCTTCTTTGACGGCAGCCTTGAGATAGTGGCGGTGTGGTGACTTGTGGTGTGTGTGGTGACTGGTGGTGTGTGTGGTGACTGGTGGTGTGTGTGGTGACTGGGCGTGCATGTGGGGACCGACTGACCGGTGGGTGCTGTGTAGTGTCGCACTACTAGTATGTAGTACGGTGACTCGGTGTGCGTTGGTGACCTTTGGTGTATGGCTACTGGTGGTGTATATGGTGACTGGTGAAGCGTGTACGTGGTGACCCGTGGTGTGTAGTATGGTAACTGGGTGTGTGTGTGGTGACTTTTCGTGTTTGGTAATTGGTGGCGTGTGTGATGACTAGTTGTGTGTTTGGTGACTCGTGGCGTGTGTGGTGACTTGTGGTGTATGTGTGGGATGACTGGTGGAGCGTGTGTTTGGTGTGTTGGGAGATGACGAGTCGTGCTTTTGGTGAGTGTGGTGACTGCGGAGAGACACTCAGATATTATCCGCAACTTCCCAGTTTCAATAAACTGGCGTAACACCAATGGAAATTTACGAGTGCCTACTTTAAGGCTGCAATATGTGTTTCCGCTGCAGACAAAATGGCACAAATTTTTGTAAGAAAAATTACCGAAATATAAAAGAATTAAGTGGAACCACAAGCTCATTAGGCTAGTTGAAAAAAATTGTAGAAAAAAAATTGTTTCTTTAGAGAGAGGACAATTTAGACCTTAAAACACGTAGCAGAGTACTCTGTCTTCCAATACTTTTTCTAGTGAGTTTTAAAAAGTATAGCGGTAGGCTTCTAGCTAACTAGTTGTCTGTGGCAAAGGCTCCGTTCTGTAATACAGCCATATTGCTCTTCACTTTAATCTTATTGTGACAGCGATTGCTCTCTGCAACCGCTGATAACGATAACGACGATCGCAAGGCTGTTTTCGTTATCAGATTCGTGAGGTTAGAATGAGTTTGACAACGGAATGAGTGATAAGATGCTGTGGTTTGCGATGATACGCTTTAGTGCAACAGTCAAGTTAGTCGTGGTGATGCAACGATTGAGTTTATTACAGGAAATATATACAAGGGGAGGGGGGGAATAAATATTCGTACACCATATAATTGTTTATTTAAAAAAATCTAGTGAATCAAACATAAATATATTGATACAGTAGTTGTATTTTAGCGTAAACAACACACACGCTACAACAAAACAAGTAAATTCCTCCATAACAGAAATTATATAGCAATTTATAGATTTTGAGTTGAAAAATGTACAACAAAAAAAAAAAAACGATGTTAAAACAACATGTAATATTTTGTGGCGCAGCCTTTGTTCAGTTCAACGGCAATCAATCTCTTTATATAGTTCTTTTTATCAAGCCTTGATATGTTGTAACCCATTCTTCCTTGCAGGTTTCTTTGAGCTCCGGCATGGACTTCGGCCTCCTCGCATAATATTTATTTCAGAAATAGCCGCAACTATCGGGTTCAAATCCGGAGACTGCATGCCTTGGCCATTCTAGTTGTTGAGCATGATTATCTGTGAACCATTTCTTCGTAGTTTTCACCTTATGTTTTGGGTCGCTGTGTTGGAAAACGAATGCTTACGGTAGCCCGAGTTCTCTCAAAGTATTCTGGTACATTCTATGATATGAATGTTACCTGTTCCACGTGGTGAAAAGCATCTCCTAATCATGATGCTAACACCCCCAAATTTCGCAGTGGGCATGGTGTTTTTCGGTACGAATGCCGTTCCGTCTCTCTTGCACACATGGTTCTTTGAATGTCGTCCAAATAGCTCTAGTTTAGTCTCATCCGACCACAACAGGTTTTCCCAGAACGACTCAGGCTTGTTCTTGTGCTCACGGACAACTTTCAGACGAGCTTCCCGATTTCGTTTCGACAGCAGGGGAGTTTTGCGAGGAGTTCGAGAACGTAAACGGTTTTGGTGCAGCTCGTGGCTTATGGTACGAAGGCTAACACTTGTCCCTGCTGCTAGCAAGTCTTCCCGAAGCTGTTTACGAGTAGTCATAGGATTTTCGGACACTTTCCTGGTCATTATTCTTGAAGCTCTAGAGGAAATTTTCCACGACCTACAAGATCTAAGTTGGTTTGCGTCGGTTTCCGAACTTTTAAACCTTTCGATAAATGACCCAATGGTGGTAAACGCTGATTTGCCTGTCTGTGATATTTGCCAATAACTTTTCCCTAATTTCCATTCTTTAATAATCAACTCTTTTACAGAATTTGTAAGCTCCTGGTTTTTTGCCATGTATACAATCTTCTTCTACGATGTTGCTCGAAATAACGACCCCAAAGCTGTTCATGGACTATAATAGACTTCTAACGTTAAATCTAGAAGGTTCTGAAAAGTTCTTGACAAGTCAAATCAATTCAAAAATTAAGAAATCGATTTGTACGGATACATTTTTCAACCCCAGATATGTAAATATAACTTAATTTATGTAATTCCTAACAATATTTGGTTTTGTTGACATTTATCAATTGATAACGCAGAGAAACAAATCCTGTATCAACATTTTTATTCTTGGCTTGCTAGATTTTTTTATATAGGCAATTTCTTGGTGTACGAATATTTATTCCCCCCCCGTATTTGTAAATACAGGTTAACAGTGCTCGATAATCATTGAATTTTGGGACATGACAATGATCTATATATATACATATTAAAATCTCATTTTGCATTGTATCCATAGCATATGCTGACGAATGTACACTATATTTGCCACTAAATGTATACCATACAGCGCAATTAACAGTTTGTTTTGTGCTTGATTTTGGCAAGTTGATTGAGCACATTTTGTCAAAGTTTCCTCAATCAGCCGTTGGATTGATTTGAACGGAGCGGGTGATCAAGTACGGTGTGAAGTAGCTACGGTTTATATGTATTGCGTAATGAATAATTCAATAAAGCAGCGACCCATTTCATATTTGGATTGCAGGGTACTAATATAGAGTCTCGATCTAATACAACTTAGAAATAACAGATCGAGGGATGAAACTTCAACATATTTGCACGCCACTCACCTTCGCTGTAAACCGGCTTATTAGAGGTAATGTCCATGCATGAATTAACACTTAGTCTTGAAAACTGCTGTGACGTCTGAAAATGAATGTGTTTTTTTTTTTTTATCCACTAATCTTGGACATAGAAGTATGAATAAAAGAATTACTATACGTCATACAATAGTTTTCTTACAACAATGTCTTTTAACCCTTCAATGCATAATGCATAACGTACCACATACAACACATACCACATATTGAAATTACTACTGTAAGGGCAAGATTAAATCATTAATTAAAGTCATAACACAATCATACTTGGTCTGTGTTACCTCACCGGGGCTGTATCTAATAGGGAAGTTACAATAGGGGAGAGAACTAGTGTAGTAATACAGAAATATACTGTGGGGGTATAAGAACCGGTGTAGTCTTAGGTATATAGTGTTAGTATGGTGGTTTGACCCGGCACAAAATCTACCTCCTCTACATGAGTACATGTGAGCCTTTTATTATAATGTTGATTCAGTTTTTAACTCTCGTAACTGCCTGAACTGAGTGTCATTCTTTTTAAAAAAAAAAAGCATTATTTTCTATGCATATCAAATTTGAATTAATCGCAGATGCATTTTGTAATGAACCTATGTTCATCGCTATGTTCAAATAAGAAATCTTTTATTACGAGACGCTGAAGCTTTAACTAGTTTAACGTTAATTTAATAGTTTCACCATCATTACTACAACTGTTTTATTAATACACTCATATATCTTTATCAACAGTGCCTGGCACTCGATAGTAAAATTTGTAGTTTCTTTTTAGGTTTGTCTGATTGGTAATCGCTAACAATGTTTTTCTCAGCGAAATGATTAAGTCATTTTAAGTAATTGCTTAGTCTCGGCTTTTGAGGGTAGTGATCTTTAACCTATGAACTAATAACTGAGCAACACAATGGAGAGAAAAAGGTATAGTATCTACATACCACTAAACACAATAATAATTGTCTCTCTAGTGATTAGTCAATGGTCATTATGCTATTATTTCCCTAGTTTTACAGCACCACCCACGTCATAAGAAGTCATTATTCTAACTAACACTCGCTCATCGGTTTGCCGTTGCCCTAGAAGACAGCCAGTGCTACTCTTTCGACCACATTGTTTTATATTCCATAATGTTAACCGTCACACCGACACAGAGATGTGACCTATAGCGGATAGCGGCAGTCTGCTAACCAACATGGGGTCAGGTGATGACTGTAAATTTAGCACACGCACAACCGAAAAAATGGGCTTTTCTAGTTCAACTGCAATTGGATATGTGTTAAAAAAAAATAAAGTTGTTAGCACTGCGTACGTTGCTTACAGAAGTTAATGTTTCACTGGGATGGCGGCAAAAATGTTTTTTTTTTTTTACCGTGAAAAATATGGATCGTAGAATCGTGGAATCAATTTAAATTAAAGAAAATTCTGCGATCGATTCTGGTGGTCCGCTATGAGGCATCGTGGAAATCACTCTATATATAATTAGGGGCAGATACCCTTTTAAACATGCATTGTTAAAAATTAGACCATACCTTGCATTTTCAATTTCTTTTTTCGCTAAATTCCTACAGTCTGTGCGTAACAGCTGCAGAAGTTGGCCTATAGAAATAAAATTATCGCTAGCAATTTAATAAGATGTAGGAATCGAGTTAGAAAATAGAGAAAAATAAAGGGTAAATTTAAACACCTAATATGGTTTAATTTCCAATGACACATAGCATCATCATTGTTATTATTACCGAATCGTCACTAGATGTAACTGCGGGCAGCAGTGAGTAGGCAACCCGCTATCGTATCCCTGATATCAGGAGCTCCTCCCACAACACGACACCAGTCAGTAGTGCGAGGGCTGTAGTAAGGTGAGGTGTGTGCCGCTAGTCAGAGTGACTCCCTCTCCCACTTCTGTGGGACCGATCGATATTTTCCGAGGGCTGACCGTGCGACTGTGTTTCATGCTGTTAAACTACGAGTGTTTCCTCAATAGGATAATCAACATGGATTCCAAGGACTGGATTCAGAACCTGTGAGTTTCCCTTTGATTTTCCTACCTGTTTAGTGCATGAGTGAGACAGCAGAGAACGATATATTCACCCTAAAATATCTCATTAAAATATCTTTATTTGTAACGGCAGTATTTTATACTGCACACGTGCGATTTTTTGGCTGCGTTAACGCTAAAGCGCCAAACCAAAGCCCTGTTTGTCGCAGAAAATCATTGCTCGAAGTCCTAAGAAAAATGAAATCAGTTCACATCCAATATATGATCGGGCAGAAACCACGAATATAAAAAGCAACGAAACAATAAGATGAGTAACATGGCTGACATTAAAATTTTAGTCGTGGAATCATGATAAATCTTCGTATTTTATCCTTCTACTTTTAATTTGAATAAAAATCGGAAACGAGAAGAATGTTTTTTTTTTTCATGTAATCATAACGACCTTTTCCTTCCCCTTACCCTGTGTATATGATCACACATCTAAGTTGCCAGTTGTGCTTTTTGCTTGAAAATAAAAATTTTACATGGTATAGTAATAATAAGAAAAGAAATTTGACTGTTTTCCTCATATGCCTCACTTATTTCCACACATTTAGAATGTCACCCATATATTTATCAAGCAGTTTTAAATATGCGGTACGTACGTATCTAAAGCTTCGGACAAGCATAACTTTATGTCTATCTTGAACTTATTCTAGTTATTTAGGAAAAAGTGCACTATTATTCCAAGTATAATGGACAATAACAGTAAGTGATAACTTATCGGAGGAAACCTCGACATGTCGAAATGTTCAGGCCATGAGCAGGTTCATCTGGCAACACAGGTAGATTCATTAGCACGTTTTTCCTGATAAATAAAAATATGCCTAAACTGCTGTCGAGCAAGGCTGCAGACTAACGTCTTAAAAACATTCAGTTTACTTACTTGTAAACTAGTACCGTATAGTACGTAAAAGTAAAAATAACAACTGTTTATGAATATGAGTTTTGATTGCATCTTTAAGTGTTTTTTATTTCACTAGACGGAACAATAGATTGAGCCTTCGTACAAATGCTAAGTGCTGTAAACTGATGATGATGATGATGGTGTTGCAAGGTGCTTCATTTGGGTTATTAGGTACCTATCCGTGGGAGCTATAGCGTGAAGTTTTAATATTAATAATAATAATTATTATTATGATTCGACACTTACAGCAGTTGCAGCTATGAAACAATGTTGCAAACACTAGGTACCTATGAACCAAAACTTAGGCTTTCATCTCTGCGAATGGGGCATTTAGTCACCTGTGGTTCGGTAATCAATCTAATTTAGTAAAAAGATTCTCAGCAGGAACTATTACTAAAATTTATACACAATTATCGAAACGAAAATAATAATAATATTATTTTCAATGACGTAAAGGTGAGAGAAACCTTTAGAGTTAGGGCATATCGCATGTATACATAGCTGTTACAGCAATATTATATAATTGCTACACTAAAATACAGTTTACAGCTCTTGCAAGGCTAGTAAACAACGTTTGAAGCACTTTAAGTTATAAGGTAATTTCATTATTATTAGCAGTTTTGAAATAACGTTGTTGTCTTATGCAATATTATGTGCGCACTTCAAATTGTAAACAATAGCCGAAGTACAGAAGCGTGTATAGCCACAAGCACTTCACAGAGTTCAACACAAACATACATACGTGAACGGTTCATACAGATGTGTTGCCGATCATGTGCTGCACAGCTGTGGGCTGATATCATCGCAGTGTGGTAAACGATAAGCGATAACAGATCGTCCCTGCGTGAATTGCGATCGTGACGATTATGGTACCGTCTATCACTCGGCGATAACCCACAGCTTGTCTATGTATGCAGCAGCGATAAGGCAGCTGCTGCAGATGAAACGAGGGCGATAGAAAAATACATGCAACTGACTGAAAAAAAAAGTAATGCACTGGTATTATAAAAAAGAAAGAGGCGGATGATTCATGCTGTGTACAGATAATGTAAAGGACTCTTGTTATTCGTTAAAAAATATAGAAAAATGTGAAAGATTTGAGAATTTGAAAAATAAAGGATTGTATGTCGTGCCGTTCCATCCTTTCCCGAAGAAAACCCTAAAATTTTTGTGTCATTTATAAAAAATGTGCCTAACACAATTATGTTATTTACTGATGAAAAAAACACAAACAGGAAATATAGTGTATATCACATACCAAAAGTAAACGTAAAACTTTCTCGTAAAAGAAAAAAACAGAGACAACGCATGGTAATGCCAAATAATAAGGAAAACAATAGCTGTACATGGTTAACGAAGATGATTTTGTATTAGATCGAATTTGGGAGTTGAGTGAAACTAGGTACACATATGTAAAAGAGTATCGAAACATCTGTGGTTACATGGAAAATTCATAATTCGATTATGGAATTAATAACATAAGCACCTCAAACTTTTACGCAGCATACCAGCTGCTGCCTGCTTTAATATGCACGCGCTTGCAGCTGTTGGCAGCTGTTTTCCGGGTTTCATTGAGCGACAGACGCACGGAGACAGCCACACTGCAGAGCTATGAGCTGGAGCATCTATCACGAGCATTATGGAAATTGCAAACCAATTACGCGCGGCCTGCATCATTCCTGCATAGAAAGGGAAACAGTAGACCTATCTGGCAAAATTTATGCTAGTTAATACACGATGACATCTCATCGCTGTCATGACATAGGCTACTTAATAGTGAACGTGACCCGACTAGGCGCGTGATATGTTGCCCTGTTTTTTTAATCTTTGATCGATAGTATTTGATGGTGAGAGGTGAGCATTACCACCTCTACCGAAGCAGAGCGTTACCATCGTCCTCCACGTGCAGCAGATAGTAGAACTGACTTGAAAATACGTCCTGGATAATGGCTGATGTGTCAAGCCAAAAGTAAATTTCCTTGTTTCAATAAGGAAAAGAGAGGAATGAATAAAATTTGTGTTGTAACTGCAGCTCACCTCTCTTAATTTTCCAATTATTTCTTCAAGGTGGTAGGTAAGCAGACCCATTTCCCTCGGGGTTAACAGGGTGGGTTTACTGTCGCTCCCTCCCCCCGTACGAATACGAATATACGCTCTTTTTAAATTCAGATTCTGATATTTTTGTCCTCATCCCCGCCCCCCTCTACCGAACCCTTTTGCACCTCCTACATCTGTAGATCTGCGTTTTGCCCCCCACAGGGACAGTACCGCACCGCTGTACTGGGGGACCCGCTGCCCTTATGAAGCAGTTGTGAAAGCCTAGCGCCTACCCATGGGTTATGAACCTCACTAAACTAAGTAGTAGTAATACTTGACTTACAACAAACAGCACTCTAATTAGGCCTGACTCTCGAACAATTCGCAACTTTGCGGTAACGTATAAAATCAAATGAACAGTTGCACAAAGAACTGCCGCTATATCAGAGATTAGCTTTATGCTGTTCTTAACTAAATTATGGTCCGAGCAATGTACTACTAATATATAAACGAGACTATGTGATTGATTGGAAGAGGAAAAACATAAATCCTAATCTTTATATCGTTGCAGTCATGTCCACAGCTGTACGGTTTTGATGCTATGGTAACATTGTAGAGTTAAATTGAAAGATGTGGAGTTGCATGAGAGTTGTACCTGTCTGATTAGTTCTCATTCGCACCGTAAACGCGATCGTATTTAGCTATTTTTTTTACTTTCGTAAGACGAGCTCTATAAATAACCGTCCAGAATATCGACAACACATGTTAAGGTATTCACGTTTGCTGTACGAACAAATTACTTGCAAAACAATTTTTAGTTGCACTCGAAAGGTAGATTAGCATGGTGTTTGACCGTCAAAAATGACGGTGAATAAGTTCATTCACGCCCTTGCGTCGTTTATTCACAGAGTCGTGATTTTGCTTTGAAGACAATGGTGCAGATGCACGTTGATCCTGTATGGGAACACCTTCGTGCATGGGTTCTCCGTTTCTATCGGCATACTATATGTCCCTTGCTTTTCCTCTGTGATATCGGCCTGTTCGGAAACGGAGGCTTCAAATTCCTAACTACAACTAAGGCAATAGTGCACATCTCTGCTTAATTTACACTTAATTGGCAGTTAAACTTCGGCAAAGAATTATCGTCTTCTTTCGGGTGCTGCAAAAAAAAAATATAGATGTAATCTCAATCATTCGACTTGGCAAGACACTATCGTCAATAGCTGTAAGTTTATACCACGTGAATGAGACACGTTCATGAAAACGCTAAATTGATTATATTAATCGTATCAGCAAATCTTAAAAGCGTAACAGAAAGGGCAGAAAATAACACCATACAGATAAACTACGAGCTGTTTGTTATCCTGTTTCCGAAAATCTTCATGAAATCGTATAACAATATCACATTCGAGTTTCAGAGCGCTGAATTTTATAAACGCAAATTGTGCTTCAAACCTCGGAATCAGAGTCCTAGCAAACAGTTCCTCAGTCTTTAGTGTCCAATTCACCAGGAAGATTCACCATGCGTTTATTTACGTGTGTAGCGCGAACCAACACGCATGTATGTTTCCTATAGTCGGGATGTGTGGGCTGACTTTACCAGATGTGATCGCGTATGTCGGTATATTTCATTTCTCAGTTACTTACCCGAAAAAGTGGATTCCAACTAATACGCTGTACTGGGACCTCGACTCTAATTAGTTTAAATTTGCCAATATGTTGTGTCAGTTGTCTCCCTTTGAAATCTAGGAACTCCCTTTATTAAGGGAAATCCCTTCTGCATGGTTGGAAATCTCTGTCCTAGAGGAAGGAGTGAAAACAAAAAATAATNCCCACCCCCCCCTCTACCGAGCCCTTCTACACCCCCTACGTCTGCAGATCTGCGTTTTGCCCCCACAGGGACAGTACCGCACCGCTGTACTGGAGGACCTGCTACTCTTATGCAGCAATTGTGGAAGCCTAGCGCCTACCCATGGGTGATGAACCTCACTAAACTAAGTAGTAGTAGTAATACTTGCACCTACGACAAACGGCACTCTATTTAGGCCGGACTCTCGAACAATTCGCAACTTTGCGGTAACGTATAAAATCAAATGAACAGTTGCACAAAGAACTTCCGCTATATCAGGGATTAGCTTTATGCTGTTCTTAACTAAATTATGGTCCGAGCAATGTATAAACGAGACTATATGATTGATTCGAAGAGGAAATACATAAATCCCAGTCTTTATATCGTTGCAGTCAAGTCCACAGCTGTACCGTTTTGATGCTATGGTAACATTGCAGAGTTAAATAGAAGGATGTGGAGTTACTGATTAGTTGTCTGATTAGTTCTCATTCGCACCGTAAACGTGATAGTATTAAGCTATTTTTTTACTTTCGTAAGACGAGCTCTATAAATAACCGTCCAGAATATCGACAGCACATGTTAAGGTATTCACGTTTGCTGTACGAACAAACTACTTGCAAAACAATTTTTAGTTGCACTCGAAAGGTAGATTAGCATGGTGTTTGACTGTCAAAAATGACGGTGAATAAGTTCATTCACGCCCTTTCGTCGTTCATTCACGGAGTCGTGATTTTGCTTTGAAGACAATGGTGCAGACGCACGTTGATCCTGTATGGGAACACCCTCGTGCATGGGTTTCCCGTTTCTCTTGGCATACTATATGTCCCTTGCTTTTTCCTCTGTGATATCGTTCTGCTCGGAAACGGATGCTTAAACTTCCCAACTGTAACTAAGGCAATAGTGCACATCTCTGCTTAATTTACACTTAATTACCAGCTAAACTTCGGCAAAGAATTATCGTCTTCTTTCGGGTGCTGCAAAAAAACATAGATGTAATCTCAATCATTCGTTGGCAAGACACTATCGCCAATACCTGTAAATTTATACCACGTGAATGAGGCACGTTCACGAAAGCGGTAATTTTTTTATATTAATCGTGCCAGCAAATCTTAAAAGCGTAACAGAAAGGGCAGAAAATAACTTGCATACAGAGTAACTACGAGGTTTTGTTATCCTGATGTTTTCGAAAATCTTCATGAAATCGTATAACAATATCACATTAGAGTTTCAGTGTGCTGAATTTTATGTACGCAAATTGTGCTTCAAACCTCGGAATCAGAGTCCTAGCAAACAGTTCCTCAGTCTTTAGTGACCAATTCACCAGGAATATTTATTTGCCTGTGTAGCACAAACCAGCGCGCAGGTATGCTTCCTAATCGGGATGTGTGGGCTGACTTTACCAGATGTGATCGTGTATGTCGGTATTTCATTTCTCGGTTACTTACCTGAAAAAGTGGATTCCAACTAATACGCTGTACTGGGACCTCGACTGTAATTAGTTTGAATTTGCCAATATGTTGTGTCAGTTTTCTCCCTTTGAAATCTAGGAACTCCCTTTATTAAAGGAAATCCCTTCTGCATGGATGGAAATCTCTGTCCTAGAGGAAGGAGTGAAAACAAAATATAATACGTGTGGGGGGGGGTTTAGGGCCCACCATGCTATTGCCATGCAGAGGCGGTCCAGCAACAGGAACAAGAAAAGTTCAGAGGCCTCGGCCTTCCGGCACTTTTCTATACTGTTGCGTATAGGTCGCAAATGCCCACCCTCTACTACCACAGTCTGCTGAGGCCTGCAGTACCAATAAGAGGTCTGCGTTGCGTTCTGTAGAAATAATTTAACTTTTCATTCAATTATTTTTATCATCCACGTTGATAAATTTGATTACTAACATATCCAATAGTTGTATATGACCATATTTACAAACGTTCATCTCGAGAATGCTATATTGCTGATTCTCAATAACCCTTGATTACCAAGCGTTACCTAAATAATATATCTATATTAGGTACCTGCGCTAGTAACTAGGATTACTGATAATGAAGGGCTTCCGTAATAAGTTCATGGCCATGCGCTGTTTCGTAAATTTGGTATGAAAAATGCTACTTGTAGATTTCCTTAGATAGTGGGGGCACTTGAGTAATGTGAAGCGTTATACATATTCTGTACCTAAATTTGAAATCATATATACTGTATATATATAAATAACTATACTCTGGTCAGTAAAAATGTTACAATGATGCACACCCATATAATTATGCATGTCATGCTCCATAGAAAAAAAAGACGCACTTGTCAACTGCTGCCAGGCTCTCAAAATCGATTCTCAAAACACGAATAAAACAAACAAGCCAATATAGAGAAAAACACGTAAGTACAGCCACGGGAAAACGCACCCTCACACCTACAGGTGGCATGAACATGTTGATAAGCTTTCATCTCGGTTAAATAACACACATTAACACGGGAAATTGACGGTAACACCAGAAGTATGATGGCACGCGCACTTGCACTGCCATTACATGATGAAGCTTTGCATCGTTATCATTATGACACTCACAGGTATCAGCTTATATGAAATGACCGCAGCATCGCACGTAGCACAAAATAGTATTTGCACCCGGAGAAATTTACATACCAATAAGTTTCTATTTATCGGGAAAGAGGGAAATCTAAACAGGAATCCCCTAAGGGGGCATAGGATGGGCGACCTGCTTAGGTTAGCGTGAGTTCACGCGTCTTATGTTATGGGAGCAGCGACCCCAGGGGACTCTGTAGGTTACTTTAGTCTAAACTCGGCCTTCGGGACGCCTTTCCTTCGCGTCCACTTTGCTTCTTTCCACTTTCATAGTCCTGCTGATGATGCTTTCTCCTGTTCTGCCTCTTCTTTTCCTGCTTGTTGTTCTCATACGCGTGTACACTGTAGGTAGGGAAGTTTAAACTAGGAATATAATAATAGAAATCTATGCAGAAATCTTACTAGATTGACTTTTAAAAGTGAACGTCAGCCTACTGTTACAGAGATTTCTCTGCGCTGATATCTACCCGTTGAGCTGTTTTGTGATGGGGTTATGTCGAAGCTTTTTAAACGTTATGCTATATATATACACTCGCGCGCGTGCATTGGGAAAAGAGAATAAAACCAGTCGCGTTGCAGCACATTGCCACATACTGTTCATACGAACATACAAACGTAAACTTGCCACCAGATTCTGTAGACGCGAAATATATACCTACAGTATATACGGTATATATATATTATACTAGGTATCGTGTCCAATATTGTCCACACACGTATACTAAGTTACTTACCAACGGGATCTTTGCACAATAGCACATGCATATGTTCGCGCCCGTGTGCTGCATATGGCGTGCTAATATGACAAGTTCGTACGTATATTCATGTTGTTAGAATTGTTTTATAAAATAAAAGTCATTTCTGCAGTCTATGCATCCATGAACTACGAAGCGTAATATGAACTTTTTTCTGCCGGACGTCAATGCGATATGAATGTTTTTATTGACGTAGGTTTATCTAACGGTAGTCAAGATTGTGGATGTTTTATTTGTGCGTACTGTCGTTTACTGTATGTACTGTTGTGCATGGTCCCAAGCACCCCGCTGTTTCCATATAGAGGCCAGGCATAGTATGATATCCAATGCTCCTGATCGCGTACATGTTATGTATGCTAATATAAATGTACACATGTAGATCTATTTTCTTTTTATGATAATGAACAACTCGTATACATGTTTCATGTGATAATAGCATCTACTCACTGTACATACAGCGACACGTCAGTACACTAATATTTTTCTATACTCTTTCTCGACGATTCTCCCTGCAACGTCGTAATGCAAAAATTCTGTTCAAACTCAGCTTTGAAATCACTTTGTCACACTGCAGCATATAACTTCTATATTTTTTTACCCGCGTAACACCGACCTGTTGCTGGAACTTTGAAATCGCGATTTTAATACTGGAATTTCAACCCTGATCTCCTCGTTACATCACTTGCAATCTGCGTACGTCCTCGATACCGTAAAATTTACTCCGCAAAAAAAGTAATCGAGAGAACTCCACGGAGTACAAACACCGCGTTTCGTTACCTCGGCACTGCGAGCTTGTTTCTTCACAGCTCCCGTGAGCCTTTATAAACACAAATCCAAGCTTCAAATTAGGACACCTTGACAGTTAGCGTGCTCCGCCACCGAGTGCTGAACTCTGGCACCGGAACTCGAACAGTATTGTTTTTTCTGCCAGCGGAGCAAGAGATATCTTGAGCAGGTCTGGCAATATAGACGGGGAAAGTTGGAGGTTGCTCGTGCTGTGCGGTGAGGAAGGACGTCGTCACCGGTGCTGATTCTACTAGCTATACCGGTACNCATTCTACTAACATAATGGCAATAGCTCATAGAGGACCGGGGTGTAAGTCCCGGTGTCTTTTTGGGAATGGGCCTTTTGGTTCGTCTACTGCCGCCTATCTAATCTAATCTAATCTCCTACAGGTGAGCATGAACATGTTGATAAGCTTCAATCTCGGTTAAATAACACACATTAACACGGGAAATTGACGGTAACACCAGAAGTATGATGACACGCGCACTTGCACTGCGATTACATGATGAAGCTTTGCATCGTTATCATTATGACCCGCACAGGTATCAGCTTATATGAAATGACAGCAGCATCGTACATAGCACAAAATAATATTAGCACCCAGAGAAATTTACATACCGGTAAGTTTCTATTTATCGGGAAAGAGGGAAATCTAAACAGGAATCCCCTAAGGGGGCATAGGATGAGCCACTGGGTTAGGTTAGCGTGAGTTCACGCGTCTTATGTTATGGGAGCAGCGACCCCAGGGGGCTCTGTAGGTTTTTTTAGTCAAAACTCGGCCTTCGGGACGCCTTTCCTTCGTGTCCACTTTGCTTCTTTCCACTTTCATAGTCTTGCTGATGATGCTTTCTCCTGTTCTGTGTCTTCTTTTCCTGCTTGTTGTTCCCATACGCGTGTACGCTGTAGGTAGGGAAGTTTAAACTAGGAATATAATAATAGAAATCTATGCAGAAATGTTACTAGATCGACTTTTAAAAGTGATCGTCAGCCTACTGTTGCAGAGATTTTTCTGCGTTGATATCTACCAGTTGAGCTGTTTTGTGATCGGACTATATCGAAGCTTTTTAAACACTATACTATATATACACTCACGCGCGAGCATTGGGGAAAGAGAATACAACCAGTTGCGTTGCAGCACATCGCCACATACTGTTCATACGAACATACAAACTTCCTACCAGATTCTGTAGACGCCATATATATACCTACAGTTTATACGGTATATGTACTAGGCATCGTGTCCAATATGGTCCACACACGTACACTAACTTACATACCCACGGGATCTTTGCACACGAGCACATATGTATGTTCGCGTCCCTATGCTGCATGTGGCGTGCTGTTATTTGAATGCACGGCAAGTTCGTTATATTCATGTTGTTAGAATTGTTTTATAAAATAAAAGTAGTTTCTGCAGTCTATGCATCCATGAACTACGAAGCGTAATATAGACTTTTTTCTGCCAGACGTCAATGCGATATGAATGTTTTTAATGACGTAGGTTTATCTAACGGTAGTCAAGATTGTGGATGTTTTATTTGTGCGTGATGTTAGCGCAATATAAAACTATTCATAATAAAGGTTAAATCAACTTGACCACACATACCCCAGGGGGAAATCCACATGTACTGGTTCTTGCTGCAGAGATGTCCGCTGGCTTCTGAGGAATGCACGGCTGCAGTCGATTATGGCCTTAGAGACGGCGTTAGAGACGGAAGACTCGTGCGACAACTGTGCCCCACGACTATCCTCATTATAGTTTGTGTCAGTACCCTCACAACAGCGTCTGAATGCTGGAAGTGCTGACGCTGCAAGTGAAACACACCAGCATCCAGCCATCTGGCAGAGGGACTCGATCGTTTGTACTAGTGTACGTGAGGGCGACATTTTGTCACTGCAAGTATGCTCAGTCATGTGCTGCATGTGACGTGCGTACTGTCATTTATTGTATGTACTGTTGTGTATGGTCCCAAGCACCGCGCTGTTTCCATATAGAGGCCAGGCATAGTATGATATCCAATGCTGCTGATCGCGTACATGTTATGTATGCTAATATAAATGTACACATGTAGATCTATTTTCTTTTTATGATAATGAACAACTCGTATACATGTTTTATGTGATAATAGCATCTACTCACTGTACATACAGCGAAACGTCAGTACACTAAGATTTTTCTATGCTCTTTCTCGGCGATTCTCCCTGCAACGTCGTAATACAAAAACTCTGTTCAAACTCAGCTTTGAAATCACTTTGTCACACTGCAGGATATAACTTATATATATATTTTTTTTTTAACTGCGTAACACCGACCTGTTGCTGGAACTTTGAAAATCGCGATTTTAATACTGTCATTTCAACACTGATCTCCTCGTTACATCACTTGCAATCTGCGTACGTCCTCGATACTGTAAAATTACTCCGCAAAAAAATAATCGCAAGAACTCCACGGAATACAAACACCGCGTTTCGTTACCTCGGCACTGCGTGCTTGTTTCTTCACAGCTCCCGTGAGGGTGAGCGGCGTGCAATAACTTGAAAATCAAAGGGCCTTTACAAACACAAATCCAAGCTTCATATTAGGACATCGTGACAGTTAGCGTGCTCCGCCACCGAATGCTGAACTCTGGCACCGGAACTCGAACAGAATTGTTTTCTGCCAGTTCAGAAGCTAACACTGTGAATCAGCGTCTGGGGCGGCCTAAGAGTTTGATAGGGAAGCAACTCGACAGAGGGGATGTGACACACTGGGCTACCTACATTTTTACTATGTTTATTTATGTCAAATTAACCCTAGAACATTAGCCGTGGATAAAATGTACCCTATGTCTATACTACTAGCAATATTTTGTTATATTTCAGGCTTGGTTCTTTACTGGAAAGCTATAAACGCCTTCGTAGGACTGACATTATGAAAGTTACCATATATGGCAACTTGCCCGGTACAGAGATGAGGCCCAGGATGTGTCTAGTCTGAACCAATAAGCACTCAAATTGTAAAAAACTGAGAGGATGCCGTTATGGTTGTCTATTTTCAGTTTCTTACTAATTCTTATACGAAAGGGAAAATTGTTACTTAATAGATATTTATGTTGCAAATTGGTGTAAAGTGGGTCATCACTAACATAAGCGCTGCATTCAGAACCAGGCATTCTGATATCTTCAGCGTATTAGAAAGAACCGGAGAAAGAGTCTGTGATACGCTTCTGCTTGTGGTTCCTTCTATCCATTCGTTCATGTGCTTGTTACGCTGCCCACCTGTGTTACATAGGGAAGAATAAATTATCCTCGGTACGGTCTTTCGTGGGAAATTGGGAACAACAGAAGTCGCTTTCAAGCTGCTTTTGCCCACAGGTCGTAGATGTATCGTTACTGCCACACTCTGGACTGGCGACTGCTGCCAGAGCTTTCGAAAGTCCTCTGAGAGGGCGATGAGTGGGCCCTAGGGTTTAGTTTAGGTAGGTTCGCCCATCGTATGTTAAGAAGAGCAGCGACTCCAAGGAAACCCTGTAGTAGGTGGCCTTAGCTACGCTTTCAGCACAGGTTTCTATCGAGCCCAACTTACTTCCTTCCATCTTCCTACTTCTACTGATAGTACTTCTTTCTCTTCCTCCTCTTTTTCCCGAGATGCTACTCCCATGCGCGTGACTCGTGCATGGGCTCCACGGTGCACGTGTCTCTTGACATGCGTTATGTTCCTTCTTTTTCCCTCTCTTTACATCACAGGGTACCGTACTCAGAGGGTAGGCAGGCTCGTACTAGCAGTGTAATAATTAAATAATTTTCAGCAACAACAGACGAGCTATTACTGGTTTATGCTGCTATTTTGTTTATGGTTCGTTCCATCCATTCGTTTGATCCTTCGTTTGCACGTTATACGCTCTCAGTATTACATTTGTATAAGATAAAAATAGCTGGGAAAAAAATTGTCGGGTTGAAGAATTTACATCCCACACGGCAAAATATGTTGTCTGACTTGGAACACATTTTCACGTCACGTTACCATGACTGTCCAGGTATAAATAAAGAAAGAAACTTCTGCGCTGTGAAATTTTCCAAGGTCCTAGCCACTGTGTACTTTGAAAATAGATCAAGTATTGTACATCAATATTCCCTCAGTATAATTAATAAAGCCTAATGAGTTAACCTCAAACAGCTCTCAAAAACAATTTTCTCCTAAATTCTCTCACTATCTCTATGCGACAACCACCTACCACTACCGTCAATGAAATATTCCTGCCAATACTCAGCTCTAGATTTCTGCTAAATTTCAAATTCACTCGGACGGTATGCATTATCGAATGCAGCATTTTTATCGATGGCCACTTGCCCTACGATTGACCTCCCAAGCGCTAGAAGTTCATAAAGAGTACATAAGTAATAGGTACATTACCGTACCTTCAGTAATACAGGATCTGGATTGTCCAACACTTCTTTAAGGAGATCGACCCAGATTTCAGAAAACTTTTTTATTTGTGAACGGATTGTCCTAAAATTTCCACAGTACACGTAACTTTCAAAAAGAAACACATTTTGCTCGTACAACTTTTTTGATTTGGGCCTTAGTTTTTGAGATAATGGGAAATATACACATATACATACATATTTTTTTTTTAAATTTCAAAAGAATAGAAGACCATAAATTTTCATGCTAAAACAAAAAAAAAGACGGTTTTAGAATCCTCGAAACATTTCTAACAAAACTATACAGCCGGATTTTTCATTTTGTATTTCGTGTTCTTTTGATATGCGATTTTCGATCGCTAACTAAAATATAGTAAAAAAAATTTATGCTTTGAGCTTTGATGAAACAATATGAGGGCAAAACTGGAAAATCTGGTTGTGTAGTTTTGTTAAGAATGTTTCAAGGATTCCAAAACTGTCTTTGTTTTTGTCTTAGCATGAAAACTTATTGACTCCTATTCTTTTTTAGGTGGAAAAATAACATTTTACACGATAAGCAAAAATACATATAATCAATATACATACTTATATTCCCCATTTTCTCAAAAACTAAGGCCTAAATAAAAAAGTTTTAGGAACAAAATGTGTTTTTTTTCAAAAATAGATATACTGTTCTAATTTCAGAACAATCGGTTTAAACTCAATAATTTTGACCCACTATGCCCTTTTTGGAGGCGGGGTGGGGGTTACAAAGATGTAATGCTATCATAACTTAGGACACAGTTTTCCACTACCTAAAGACTCTTTTCCAGCAAAAAAAAAATTCATAATTTTAACCAAAATTGCTGGGCTGATCCCTTAATTTAAGGGCGACGTCAGCGTACGTACAGCTTGGGGCTTGAATTAATGCGCTTTTATATCGTCTAAAGTTCCAGTTTTTCTCTTAATTTAGTAATTTAGTACTCATTCGAGCGCTGTATTACCCTTCATAATATCGTTAAGATCAGCAAACAGAAGTTGCGAATCTGAAACGTGCTTGAGATCTGCCCAACAGGTTGTGATTTGCAAATTACTTTTTTTTTCATTTACCGAATTCAGTGCTTGAAAACCCAGGCCCAGGCGGTTCATTTTATTGGCTAACAAAATTAAAATTTCGAGGCTTGACTTGCCCGGTTACGAGCTCCGTAACCCTAAATCGTGTTGCATGTGTTACAGGCAACTCAATTACGCTGAGTTTGCTGAAAACTATTTACGGAGCATGATCGAGTGAGTTTCTGGGTTTACGAGCCAGCGTCTGGAACTCATTTCAACGGGTCGAAACCAGCACACCTGCCTGATGTTTCAAACAAGTCAAGCCTGGCTCGGAGACCTAATTCCCCCGCCCACTTGAACTCGGTCTTTGTTTTAAGAACAAAGTAGAGCACTCTCAGAGCGCATACCTCCACCAAGCGAGGCAACGGTAGCAAAAAAATTCAAATTGGTTCTGAAAACATGATTTTCTTTGTATCAACTCCAAAATCTAATCATTTGTGTCTTTTGATAGTAATAACAGCTTGTGCGATTTTCTTGAAGATCCGTTCATAACTTTTTGAGTTATACTGCCATCAAACGTTTTGACAAACATGAGTCAAACATACAAACGAACGAACCGATCTGCACCAAAATTTAATTATTTATTTCTTTTAACATTATTAACAACCCCTATAAATTTCACAAAAATCCAATATTATTTCTTGAGTTATTGTGGTAACAAGCAAAAAATTAAAAACAGTGACGAACAAACAAATGAACTCACGGATCATCACATAAATTTGGTCATTTACTCATTGTGATAAATCTAACAACTCATATGAATTTCATAAAAATCCACCAATAACTTTTTGAGTAACGGCATTGAGAAAAATGAGGCAGACAAACAAACGGATGGACGGGTGATTTTCACCAAAAATTAAACATCTGTTCCTCCGAACATACCTAACAATCCCTGTAATTTTTGTCAAAATCCGTCCATAACTTTTTGAGTTATCTTGGTGACAGACAGACAAACCCGACGAAAACATAGGTAACCTCCTTTGGCGGAGGTAAATATGAGCGAGTCTCTAATTCCAATTCAAGCAGTTTCTCGGATTGCTATGCTTTGCTCGCGTTCGGATAGGAATGGACAGTAAAGCGAAAGATAGAAAAGCGTATATATCTGTTGCTACTTATCGCATCACAAAGCGCTAAAACGTAAACAACTGTTCGTTTTCGTTTAAATTTTAGCAGCTAGGGCGTGAAGTGATAAGAACAAAATCTAAAAAAATAGGTACCTACCTGTAGGGGAAGTCTTCTCAGCTGTTCGGTATCTTATCGCGCTGCTCCTACACACAGTCTCTCCTTCAGAAAAATATTTATAAGAAATTTGCGCTATGTTGTTATTCGATGCTGTTTGCTATCTAGTCGTCTAAATAAACATCATACAGTTGCCCATAATTTTCCGTTAGGGATATGGCAACCAAACAGTTCAGTCAAATGCATTTTGGTGTTGAGGACTATGAAAAACTAGTTGTTCGTCCTACGTATAGTATATATAACTAGATCTTTTAGCCCCCAATCTAAAATATTTGTGCTTGATACATTTTGGTACAGTAACTAAAGAGTTTTCCGCTTACATAATAAGCGCACTGACGGCAACACGTGTCCCATGCAACGTACTCAGGACCCCACATATATATGTACCTACTATTTGCCATTTATTGAGTCAGTTTGCATGCGTACTATACGGACGCATATGTTCTTTGTTTATCGTTGATTGGACCTATGATTTCATGATAAGTTAACACATGTGAAAATTCGATATTACAACTTCATCGAGGTTGGATATATAATTGTCTTCGTTTCCTAAATCTTGTAGTCGATTCACGAGTATTAAACCCACGTGTTTGACTATGTTTCTTGAAAATTTATATGATCCCTATACATCGTAGACATTATAGCTAGTTCTTGCTTTTTTAATTTTCGTCAGAGTTAGTTAGGCCATTTTTTCATTGTAAAAATTAAGTCCTGGCACTTTGAAATGCAATTTTGATGAACATTAACTATGACGTACATAGTGCACGTTTCAAACATAATGCGGTACAGTTTTCTTATTTTCTAAAATTTAAACTATTCCTAGGCTGCATTCATCCATGGAGGACTTCTATAATGAAACGGTCGAGTAACGACCGCTGTGCCTGTTGAGCTGCGTTAGCTGGCTTTTAAAAGATTGTACGTACATTACGCGTGTGAGTACGAATAACGGAAATGTGCTCGAACGGCTGATTTCTGTTTTTTCTATTTTCGGAATTTTCCGGTGTCATACAATCAGTGACATTCCTGAAGCTTCCTCAGTTGGTTTACTGAATTGTCTTGGTTCCAACCAGATCAAAGGAATGGATGTAGACGAACTGCTAGTTCTTCTGTTTACTTTACTTATCGTAAGGCGTGAGGAAGAAGTGAAAAATATCATGTTACTAGCGAGAGCGCAGCAAAACCGTTGCGAAAACGCCACAGCTGTACGTACGGTCCGAGCGAGGTTACCATGCACTGCTATGCAAGTACTATGATCCAGAGGCAAGTGGTACATGTACCTTAAGTGGCTGCATTGTGGCCAAACTGCCCTCTAATCTATAGGGTACAAAATAAACTCGGCGAGTGTCCAATATGGAAAGCACATCCGGCAATTCTAAGTTCAGCTCCATTGAGTGTGTTCTAAATAACCTTCACTTCTACCGTGTTCACGAAATATATATGTACAATACTAAGTACCATTTCAATGTCAGTGAATGTAATTGTGCATTCAAACAATTTACAACAAGGATGGCCAAACTTTTCAGGGAGAGGACGTAATTAAAAACAATCGCATTATTAAAGAGCCGCATGGAATGTCTCGTAAAATAAGTAACTTTGCTGGGAAGAATTCAAAATTGTAGTAGAATACAATACGCACTTGATGTTGATGGGTTGAATTCAAACTTTTGGGCCATACCTGTACATTATCCACTTCTGCCTAACAGTAAGATTGACGTGTTAGTTTGCTAATGTGCCCACTGTTCTACTCGAGCAGGAATAAAGTCGGTGAATCTCCTTCAAAGACGTCTTCCAGTGGCAACCAAAAGTCATGTGATAAAGAGACTGCCTCGCCTGTCGCCTCCCCAAAATCCAAAGAGCTGGAGACCGAAGACGATACCAGACGATCTCCTATCTCTACCATCCCTTCTTCTGAAGCCTCCGACTGGCCATGCGCCACAGCAACTTCTTCAGCAGGCTTGGTGTCAGCCAAACCCTCGAAAAATTCAAATGAGGTAACTATTGTGTACATGTACACATGCAGTGAGGCAGGAAGTTTACTAGGTAACATCTATTTTGCCAGGATGGAATAGTAACCATAAAAGCTCGGGATGTTTTTATAGTGAAGTTCCCAACACAAAAATGCAAGAATTTCAGGGTTATCTGTTACATCGGTAATGGAGGGTCATGTCTTAATCTTGGGAAACGGTAACTTCACTGTATTACGTCTATGCTTTCAATATGAATTATATCGGTCTCGTGTCGCTTGAGTAGATAGCTACATAGTGTATAATTATGTGCTCCACCGTCGGTAAGATGTCGGTATATGTACGATAAAAACTGCGAAAATAAATGGCCTAAAATATTCGGTATCTTATGTCAGTTGTTTGTTAGAAATAGGCTACGGCTGATCATATCAGTGTTTCGATTTCTTTTTAATTTCTGATATCCTAAATATCCGATTATTTTCAACAATCTTGGCAAGTTTTTACTGGTCACGTTGGCCTGTAGGCTAAGATTGTCAGTCCTGTCGTCAGAGAGTGTCCATCCTCTATCGATCACTCGTGAACTGTTTGATCATTCTGAATCCGAAAATGTATTTTCCAGAGTTCAGACCACATTGAAAAGGTAGAAGCAAGCCGTTGCACATCTCCCAGTCAAGTGTCTCCAGTGGCTCCTTCAGAACCCACTTCCTCTGGCCCCCTGCAGTCCCAAATCACTTCTCTCCTCAACCCCAAGTCAGTGGAAGACACAAAGAAATCCCCTGACCGAGATCATCCCGAAGAACGAAGA
>LQNS02278175.1:3547007-3565336 GCA_001587735.2 Parhyale hawaiensis | reverse complement strand
ACTGTGAATCAGCGTCTGGGGCGGCCTAAGAGTTTGATAGGGAAGCAACTCGACAGAGGGGATGTGACACACTGGGCTACCTACATTTTTACTATGTTTATTTATGTCAAATTAACTCTAGAACATTAGCCGTGGATAAAATGTACCCTATGTCTACTACTAGCAATATTTTGTTATATTTCAGGCTTGGCTCTTTACTGGAAAGCTAAAAACGCCTTCGTAGGACTGACATGAAAGTAACCACATATGGCAACTTGCCCGGTACAGAGATGAGGCCCAGGATGTGTCTAGTCTGAACCAATAAGTACTCAAATTGTAAAAAACTGAGAGGATGCCGTTATGGCTGTCTATTTTCAGTTTCTTACTAATTCTTATACGAAAGGGAAAATTGTTACCTAATAGATATTTATGCTGCAAATTGGTATAAAGTGGGTCATCACTAACATAAGTGCTGCATTCAGAACCAGGCATTCTGATCTCTTCAGCGTATTAGAAAGAACCGGAGAAAGAGTCTGTGATACGCTTCTGCTTGTGGTTCCTTCCATCCATTCGTTCATGTGCTTGTTACGCTGCCCACCTGTGTTAGATAGGGAAAAATAAATTATCCTCGGTACGGTCTTTCGTGGGAAATTGGGAACAACAGAAGTCGCTTTTAAGCTGCTTCTGCCCGCAGGTCGTAGATGTATCGTTACTGCCACACTCTGGACTGGCGACTGCTGCCACAGCTTTCGAAAGTCCTCTCAGAGGGCGATGAGTGGGCCCTAGGCTTTAGTTTAGGTAGGTTCGCCCATCGTATGTTAGGAGGAGCAGCGACTCCAAGGCAACCCCGTAGTAAATTGCCTTAGCTACGTCTTCAGGACAGGTTTCCATCGAGCCCAACTTACTTACTTCCATCTTCCTACTTCTACTGATAGTATTTCTTTCTCTTCCTCCTCCTCTTTCCCGAGATGCTGCTCCCATGCGCGTGACTCGTGCGTGGGCTCCACGGTCCACGTGTCTCTTGACATGCGTTACGTTCCTCCTTTTTCCCTCTTTTTACATCACAGGGTACGTATTGAGCGTGTAGGCAGGCTCGTACTAGCAGTGTAATAATTAAATAATTTTCAGCAACAACAGACGAGCTATTACTGGTTTATGCTACTATTTTGTTTATGGTTCGTTCCATCCATTCGTTTGATCCTTCGTCTGCACGTTATACGCTCTCAGTATTACATATGTATAAGATGAAAATAGCTGGGAAAAAATTGTCGGGTGGAAGAATTTACATCCCACACGGCAAAATATGCTGTCTGACTTGGAACTCATTTTCACGTCACGTTGCCATGACTGTCCAGGTATAAATAAAGAAAGAAACTTCTGCGCTGTGAAATTTCCAAAGGTCCTAGCCACTGTGTACTTTGAAAATAGGTCAAGTATTGTACATCACTATTCCCTCAGTATAATTAATAAGGCCTAATGAGTTAACCTCAAACAGCTCTCAACAACAATTTTCTCTTAAATTCTCTCACTATCTCTATGCGACAACCATCTACCACTAACGTCAATGAAATATTCCTGCCAATACTCAGCTCTAGATTTCTGCTAAATTTCAAATTCACTCGGACGTTATGCATTATCGAATGCGCATTTTTATCGATGGCCACTTGCCCTACGATTGACTTCCCAAGCGCTAGAAGTTCATATATAAAGAGTACATAAGTAATAGGTACATTACCGTACCTTCAGTAATACAGGACCTGGATTGTCCAACACTTCCTTAAGGAGGTCGACCCAGATTTCAGAAAACTTTTTTATTTGTGAACCGATTGTCCTGAAATTTCCGCAGTACATGTAACTTTCAAAAAGAAATACATTTTGCTTGTACAATTTTTTTTTTATTTGAGCCTTTGTTTTTGAGATAATGGGAAATATACACATATGCATACATATATTTTTTTAAATTTTAAAGGAATAGAAGACCATGAATTATCATGCTAAAACAAAAAAAAAGACAGTTTTAGAATCCTCGAAACATTTCTAACAAAACTATACAATTGCGCTAAGTTTGCTAGGAACTATTTACGGAGCATGATCGAGTGAGTTTCTGGATATCTTAAGGGCAACTAGTTAAAAGTAAAGTTAAGGGTAACTAGTTAAAAGTAAAGTTAAGGGTAACTAGTTAAAAGTAAAGTTAAGGGTAACTAGTTAAAAGTAAAGTTAAGGGTAACTAGTTAAAAGTAAAGTTAAAGGTAACTAGTTAAAAGTAAAGTTAAGGGCAACTAGTAAAGAGCCAGCACCTGGAGCTCATTTCAACTGGTCGAAACCAGCGCACCTGCCTGATGTTTCAAACAAGTCAAGCCTGGCTCGGAGACCTAATTCCCCCGTCCACTTGAACACGCTCTTTGTTTTAAGAACAAAGTAGAGCACTCTGAGAGCGCATACCTCCACCAAGCGAGGCAACGGTAGCAAAAAATTCAAATTGGTTCTGAAACCATGATTTTCTTTGTATCAAGTTACTATCAACTCCAAAATCTAATCATTTGTGCCTTTTGATAGTAATAACAGCTTATGCGATTTTCTTGAAGATCCGTTCATAACTTTTTGAGTTATAGTGCCATCAAACGTTTTGACAAACATGAGTCAAACATACAAACGAACGAACCGATCTTCACCAAAATTGAATTATTTGTTTCTTTTAACATTATTAACAACCCCTATAAATTTCACAAAAATCCATTATTATTTCTTGAGTTATTGTGGTAACAAGCAAAAAATTAAAAACAGTGACGAACAAACAAATGAACAAACGGATCATCACATAAATTTGGTCATTTACTCATTGTGATATACCTAACAGCTCATATGAATTTCATAAAAATCCACCAATAACTTTTTGAGTAATGGCATTGAGAAAAATGAGGCAGACAAACAAACAAACGGATGGACGTGTGATTTTCACCAAAAGTTAAACATCTGTTCCCCTTAACATACATAACAATCCCTGTAATTTTTGTAAAAATCCGTCCATAACTTTTTGAGTTATCTTGGTGACAGACAGACAAACCCGACGAAAACATAACCTCCTTTGGCGGAGGTAAATATGAGCTAGTCTCTAATTCCAATTCAAGCAGTTTCTCGGATTGCTAAGCTATGCTCGCGTTCGGATAGGAATGGACCGGAAAGCCAAAGTTAGAAAAGCGTATATATCTGTTGCTACTTATCGCATCACAAAGCGCAAACACTTAAACAACTGTTCGTTTTCGTTTAAATTTTAGCAGCGGGGGCGTGAAGTGATGAGAACAAAATCTAAAGAATTAGATACCTACCTGTAGGGGAAGTCTTCTCAGCTGTTCGCTGTCTTATCGCGCGGCTCCTACACACAGTCTCTCCTTCAGAAAAGTATATGTAAGAAATTTGTGCTATGTTTTTATTCGATGCTGTTTGCTATCTACTCTTCTAAATAAACATCATACAGTTGCCCGTAATTTTCCGTAAGGGATACAGCAACCAAACAGTTCAGTGTTTTCAAATGCATTTTTGTGTTGAGGACTATGAAAAACTAGTTATTTATCCTAAGTATAGTTGGTATACATAACTAGATCTTTTAGCCCCCAATATAAAATATTTGTGCTTGATACATTTTGGTACAGTACCGTAACTAAAGAGTTTTCCGCTTGCATAATAAGCGCACTGCTGGCAACACGTGTCCCATGCAACGTACTCAGGACCCCACATATATATGTACCTACTATTTGCTATTTATTGAGTCAGTTCGCATGCGTACTATACGGACGCATATGTTCTTTGTTTATCGTTGATTGGACTTATGATTTCATGATAAGTTAACACATGTGAAAATTCGATATTAAAACTTCATCGAGGTTGGATATATAATTGTCTTCGTTTCCTAAATCTTGTAGTCGATTCACGAGTATTGAACCCACGTGACTATGACTATGTTTCTTAGAAAATTACATGATCCCTATACATCGTAGACATTATAGCTAGTGCTTGCTTTTTTAATTTTCGTCAGAGTTAGTTAGGCCATTTTTTCATTGTAAAAATTAAGTCCTGGCACTTTGAAATGCAATTTTGATGCACATTAACTATGACGTACATAGTGCTCGTTTCAAACATACTGCGGTACAGTTTTCTTATTTTCTAAAATTTAAAACATTCCTAGGCTGCATTCATCCATGGAAGACTTCTATAATGAAACGGTCGAGTAACGACCGCTGCCCCTGTTGAGCTGCGTTAGCTGGCTTTCAAAAGATTGTACGTACATTACGCTTGTGAGTACGAATAACAGAAATGTGCTCGAACGGCTGATTTCTGTTTTTTTCTATTTTCGGAATTTTTCGGTGTCATACAATCAGTGACATTCCTGAAGCTTCCTCAGTGGGTTTACTGAATTGTGCTGGTTCCAACAAGATCAAAGGAATGAATGTAGACGAACTGCTAGTTCTTCTGTTTATTTTGCTTATCGTAAGGCGTGAGGAAGAAGTGAAAAGTATCATGTTACTAGCGAGAGAGCAGCAAAACCGTTGCAATAACGCCACAGCTGTACGGTCCGAGCGAGGTTACCATGCACTGCTATGCAAGTACTATGATCCAGAGGCAAGTGGTACATGTACCTTAAGTGGCTGCATTGTGGCCAAATTGCTCTGTAATCTATAGGGTACAAAATAAACTCGGCGAGTGTCCAATATGGAAAGCACATCAGGCAATTCTAAGTTCAGCACTATAGTGAATGTGTTCGAAATAACCTTCACTTTTACAGGGTTCACGAAATATATATGTAAAAAACTAAGTACCATTTCAATGTCAGTAAATGTAATTGTGCACTCAAACAATTTACAACAAGAATGGCCAAACTTTTCAAGGAAAGGACGTAGTTAAAAAAGTCGCATTATTAAAGAGCCGCATGGAATGTCTCGTAAAGTAAGTAACTTTATTGGGAAGAATTCAAAATTGTAAAAGAATACAATACGCACTTGATATTGATGGGTTGCATTTAAACTTTAGGGCCATACCTGTATATTATCCACTCCTGCCTAAAAGAAAGATTGACGTGTTGGTTTGCTAATGTGCCCACTGTTCTACTCGAGCAGGAATAAAGTCGGTGAATCTCCCTCAAAGACGTCTTCCAGTGGCAACCAAAAGTCATGTGATAAAGAGACTGCCTCGCCTGTCGCCTCCCCCAAATCCAAAGAGCTGGAGACCGAAGACGATACCAGACGATCTCCTATCTCTACCATCCCTTCTTCTCCAGCCTCCGACTGGCCATGCGCCACAGCAACTTCTTCAGCAGGCTTCGTGTCAGCCAAACCCTCGAAAACTTCAAATGAGGTAACTATTGTGTACATGTACACATGCAGTGAGGCAGGAGGTTGACTAGGTAACATCTATTTTGCCAGGATGAAATAGTAACCATGAAAGCTCGGGATGTTTTTATAGTAAAGTTCCCAACACAAAAATGCAAGAACTTCAGGGTTATCTGATACATCGGTAATGGAGGGTCATGTCTTAATCTCGGGAGACAGTAACTTCGCTGTATTACGTCTATGCTTTCAATATGAATTATATCGGTCTCGTGTCGCTTGAGTAGATAGCTACATAGTGTATAATTATGTGCTCCACCTTCGGTAAGATGTCGCTATATGTACGATAAAAACAGCGAAAATAAATGGCCTGAAATTTTGGGTATCTTATGTCAGTTGTTTGTTAGAAATAGGCTACGGCTGATCATATCAGTGTTTCGATGTCTTTTCAATTTCTGATGTCCTAAATATCCTATTATTTTCAACAATCTTGGCAAGTTTTTACTGGTGACGTAGGCCTGTAGGCTAAGATTGCCAGTCCTGTCGTCAGAGAGTGTCCATCATCTATCGATCACTGGTGAACTGTTTGATCATTCTCAATCCGAAAATGTATTTTCCAGAGTTCAGACCACATTGAAAAGGTAGAAGCAAGCCGTTGCACATCTCCCAGTCGAGTGTCTCCAGTGGCTGCTTCAGAACCCACTTCCTCTGGCCCCCTGCAGTCCCAAATCACTTCTCTCCTCAACCCCAAGTCAGTGGAAGACACAAAGAAATCCCCTGACCGAGATCATCCCGAAGAACGAAGAAGCTCGCCCGATCGTCTAGCGGAAAGTGGCAGCCCTCTGAGTATGAAGCAGGAACGCGGAGAGTCGCCTTCTTCAGATGCGGCCAGCTTATCTAAAGCCCTCAACCTTGCATCGTCTTCTGCCCTAGCCAACGCTGTCTTCAGGTGAGCACCAAGGTGCAGTGCATTGCTTAATTATTTTGCAAATCCCCTGTCTTCACCGTGTTCACCGTCTACCACAGCTATTTTCAATAGGAGGCCAAACGATGATTTTGGTATAGACTTCTGGCCGGTTTCGACTAAGTCTTCAAATGAAATTTCTAAATCATGAATTTTGTAACATACTTAATTATGGGCGGCCAAAGCTACGTTCAGGTGCGATTCAAAACGATAAGAATGTGGGATGAGTAATATTCTAACACTTCCGTCTGAAGAATATAGTGTCAATGCTGTACTGTTTTCCGCTGATCGTCCCACATGAAATATCCAAAACCTTCATTGCAGTCCTTGCTTTTCCTAACGCTTTTGCTCGTACGGTTATGATATTTTGAATGAATTGAAACTCGTACCGCGGCCGGAGAATTTTTACAACTACACAAACCAAGTCTTCTGATCTAAGTAACTTTCCATAGAAAAATAGTCCCGTGGAAGTAACGGTTTTGTTCGTCAAGAACCAAAACTTGAACCACAAAATTTTATTACTTTGGTGTGTCGATACGGTGTTGATTTCACAACGAAACACTAGTTGCCTTCTTCAAATTATTCATAATTCGTATTTGGTCATCACTGATTTTACTAAAAAAAATCCATAAAAATAACAGCAGCTGGAATTAACAGTTGCTCTTCGTTAGTGTCGGTCAAAAACAGAGTTTGTTGGAGCATTAGAACTGAATACCTTCTCGCATTTGGAGAAATTGTTTGTATTTTTACTCTTATCTCATGTTTGTCTTTTCTGCCTCTTCTTCTTTCCTCCTTTTAGAATATTAAACGAAAGAGATACCACATCTCCCGTACTTCTTGCTTCTGTATTTCTCTCTTTTGTTCTTTCATCCCTTTAGAACATTGAACAAAAGAGATGCCACCTCTGGCGTCCACAAATAGATAATATTTCTTCTATCTTCTGTTTTTATCTCTCGTTGGTAATTTATTTTTATCTTTCTTCTATTTAGAAATGTAAAGAAATTGGATACAGTAAGGAAGAATCTGCGACTATAGTGGTTAAACTGAAATATAATAATAATAAGTATGAAAGAATCTTAGTTTTCATAAATATAACGTTCTCTGTGGCTAAAGACATTGTTACTACACCGAGTACCTACAATAGGAAGTAGAGTATGAAACCAAGCGTTACGCTATCTGGAGACTATCAGCGTACAGGCAAGTGCAGGTGCCCTCAGCTGGCCCTATCAGTTGCCGTCATTGCTCAGAGATAAAGAGTGACGCTCTGCTATCACCAGCGGTATTGGCTAGATCTGCCGTGTACACAGTGAGTGCAACAAGGGGGTTGTGTTCTAGTTCGCTCTTGCACCTACTGGGTTATAAATCTGCTCTGTACAAAGTGCAGCAGCAGGCTTTGTGTAGATCTAACTTCAGCCGTACCTGGGTTATACCTGCTATGTAGAAAGTGCTGCAACTACAGGCATTTAGTTAACTTTGCACGAGCGGTGCTGGATATTCTCCCTGTGTGCCAAATACAAGTAGCTACCAGGCATTGTGTTGATTCGACAACAGCGGCGTTGAGTAACATCAGAATATAAAGTGAGTGCACTAACAAGACCGACTTTGCAATATATTTCCCATTTGTGTTGCTGGATTCTATCTTCTGTGGATAAGGCGCAATAAGTTGGCTCTCCCTATAAGACCCTATATAGTAGCAACTGAGCAATATATAAGTGCAAAGGGAAAGCGAGTAGAGAATATACATTCTGTGCTTACAGTAGAGCACTGGCTTATATCTCCTGCATATAGTAACAGTGTGAATGGAAACGATCAGGCGCTATATGTAGTTAGATCTTACACCAGTTATACGGTCTTTTTCGTAGAGCAACAGCGTGTGTGAACTGAATGCCAAACTCTGGCTCTGTAAAGATCTTGCGCCAGTTATGTTGTGAAAATTGAGTGTTAAGGGAGCGTGCTAAGATGATTGTGTATGAAGAGCACGCTGGTAATGCTGATTAATACCAGCTGGTATGTACGTACTGGTCGCTTGATACGTTAGGGTTGATAGGTTTGTTGTGCTATAATATGTTGCTGTAATGAGTTACACGCGTACGGCTCATTTTATACAATAAATTTATATAATTTCAAAGCCACTGGAAGGTTAACGAACTTTATTAGTAGATACATGTAGATAATCATTAAGAGAAAGCCCGACAGAATACTGGCGTATGGATTTGTGTCTACGTTCTGCCTCATCCAAAGAAGCCAAAGCAGCAGAGCTATGTTAGTAGAGCAACTAGTTCCCCTAACAATATTTTCAGCAACCCAGAAGCTGACTTACGGTTTTAGCTGCTCACGCGGCCCAGAAATTTGTCAGGGTCTCTTATCTCAACAGATAGTAGCACTGAGTACACGTGCACTGATGGTATCAGCACAATATACTGCGCGCCTAGTATAGCCATGCATTCTACAGTGTACTTGCTTACGTGTTATAACATTTATATTTGCGTAAATTAATTGTATTATTACACGAAGGTAATATTAGCACTTACGAAATTTAACGCCATTAACAAATGAGTAAATTGTAACTGTGGTATGGAACAAAATATATACAGCACATTGTTACTGCCAGTCCACCCATACATTGATAGTTTCATTGTTCGTTTCTGTACACTATTTCCAAACAGTTCACTGTGAAAACAATTGTATAATCGTACCAAGTAAACAAGCAATACTTGGATAGAACACTCTTTCACCTATACATAAATGCTGGATTGTGTCCCATAAATATACAGCACAGCTAACTAGGAAGGAAAACGATGAGTCGATCTCTATATGATATAAGTATAATGCTGGGCTGGACCCGGCCATTACGCTTTCGTGCACAGTGGGGATTTGGACAAAGCCATTACTTCAACTCTAACACGTATAACATTGTACTCAATTTAGTTCGTATATAGATATGAAAGGCAGGACTGTAATTCAATCTAACCCAACGGAAAGGACGATCCTTTAATTTAACTCTACTTTGCTAGCACTGTATACAAGCTGTGGCATTTACCGTATATGCACATTAAAGGCGAGACTTTAATCTTATCCATTGGGAAAGCATGTTTTGCCTCAACTCTTGCACTTACGAGCAAAATGCTGACGGGAACGCATTACGTTTTAACGCGCAATGTAAATGAGAGTACAACACTTTACCGTTACATCTACGTTGACTCTCAAACCTGTTGCGTCGTTCTGGTTCCATTGCATATTTATATGCTCTGCGAAGGACAAAGCTTTATCTGAACTCTTAACGCGTAGGCCTACGAGTTTATTACGAGAATAGCAACATGGAACCCTTATACATAGGCATACAAAATTATAATGTAACCCGCAAAGCTCAGGCTTCTTTTTCTTAGGTAATTCAATGTAAAAAAAAGTACATGAACTTGCTTGATTACCTGTTAACTGACACTGCTGTTACACGCTGAGCTGTTATCTGTTGCATTGTACAACTGGCTGTTTGTTTCGTGCAGCAGCCTGAGCAGACTGAGCGCAGCTGGTACCTCGAGCGGCTCTGCAGGCGACTCCGACACCACCCACCAGCAGCAGCTGTCTGCCATGTTGCAGGGACTGCCCTTCCTGCTCCCGGGGCTGGGGAGGCTTGGGGCTCCTGGTGAGTGGGGCTAGGGATTTTTGGAACCCGTAGCGAGTGAAGCTTGGGAGGCTTGCGACTCCTATTGGCTCCTTCCGTCTAAGGAAATAGCTATACAGACTACTGAGCCCCTCCAGTGTAATAACATCAATGACATCGTACTTCCAACACTTTATAATCACCGAAGCAATTCATATCAAGACATTGATGAGATTTACTCCCAACCTCGCTCAGTTCACTGCCTGCATGCGTCAGTTTTGATGCAAATTTTACGTTATTATACTTGACTATGGTTGTCTCTATAGCTCTGTGATGCTAACTTTTAGTAATAATATAGTAAAAAACCTTATCAATTATTGCCCCATGTTGATATATGATGCAAGATTTGGTCCTTCGTACGTAGGAGAAGGAAACTTTAGCTCAGTGCTGCATTAGCTGTGACTGACTGGAATTGCTTGTATTCCAGCCATGAGTGGCCTGCCGCTGGCATCCAGTGGCAGTGGCAGTCCCAGTGGCAGCTCGAGCGCCGCGTCAGCCAGTGGCAGCGGGGCCCTGCAGTGCGTTTGCGGCATACGCTTCAGCAGTCGCAATAATATGGAAGCTCACAAGAAATTTTACTGCACGCATCAGTCTACCTCCAGTACAGGTGAGAGTCTCTGGGGAACTAAGAGATCGTCCGGATGCTGCATATTATCCAAGGTTACCTCAGCCATTAGCTAGGCCTTCGGGACGTCTGTCTTCCGAGTCCACTTTGCTTCCTTCTCAATTTCATACTCCTACTTGCTCATGCTTTATTCTGTTCTTCCTCTTCTTTCCCGACTTGCTGTTCCCATGCGCGTTGATCCTGTGTGGTAACACCTTCGTGCATGGGTTCCCCGTTTCTATCGGCATATTTTTTTGTCCCTTGCTCTTCCCTCTGTGATATCGTTCCGCTCGGAAACAGAGGCTCAAACTTTCTGACTATCACTAACTGTATATTATCCAAAATACGGGAAACAGAGAACTGCTGTCGCAATAATTTATATAGATTCGAAACTTTCTTCCGACTGTGCACGCCCGTCCAGTTCGATATTTGGTTTGGCTGTGGGCCCGCTGGTTCGTACGTTTTTACTTCTAGAGGACAAGCGGCGCCTTCGATCGGCACAACGCGGGGAATATTCGATGAACCAGAACAAGGGAACGATGATGATGCCTGGCTCGTTTCGATCGGCGTTGCATAAAATAAAAATTAATTATAACTTTCTCTGACAAAACCGTTAGTGCTAAAAAGTTGGCACTCGCAGAACCGGTGCAAGCCATTGTGGCCTCACTCCCTAAGAGTAACTGTCTCCGAGAAGTGCAGTTGGAAGGTCACAGTGCTACAAATAGTTTAACGGATGTCAGACAGAGGCACAGTTGGCTGTAGTTCATCGAGCAGTATGAACACAACTGGCCACTGCGTGTCCATAAACATCGTTACTGCAGAAGTAGTGCACTGAGTATTGTTCCATTATATTAGAGTTAATAAAATTATAAAATGAAAATAGGAGATGATACAGGTAAGTTTTATCATATCTTTAGGTATAGAGATCCACCCAATTAATTTCTGTTTCTCGCGGGGTATCGCGAGACGTATGCTAGCGTGAAAAATTCCGAATTTCAATTGTGTGCTGAATTTCTCCAGAACAAATATGCGCTTTTTCGCTAGTCCAAGTAAGAGCTGATACCATGTCTTGGAAAAATATTCCCTTCAACAACCTAAACATATAATACATAGTGTTTGGAAATGTGTTCTAATGGTATTATTCTCTTACAGTTGAGGGCGTGAACGATACCGCAAGTATTCGTGAAGCTGCCGAAGGTAGCGAGGAGAGTAACTGGGGATTATTGAGGTGCCCCCAGTGCCCTTACACCACAACCCACAAGCTCAGTCTCAACGGTCACATGAACATGCACACTACGTCAGGAGAAGACACCGCACCCCTAGTCTCACCTAAGCTAAAGACTCCCGTGACGCCCGCAGACGCGAGGGCAGCTGAACGCTACTGTGCCGATTGTGACATCCAGTTCTCTTCTTTGAAAACCTTCCGAGTGCACAAAACGCATTATTGCCAAACGAGGCATGTGGTTAAAGCCAATAAGAGCCCAATTAGAGAGGATCCCCCAACTCCAATCATGAACACAAATTCTTCCGGGCAGCCCATCCTCCTACTGCCGACAGACCCTGTTCTGCTAGTACCTTATTCCGTGTTAGTTGGGGCCAGTCTTTTACCGTCTCATGTGTTGCCCCAGCAAGGCGCAGCTGTGCTGACTAGAGATGGGCAGATTCATCCTTTATCTCTTGCACATATCATGAGCAATAGCTCATCTTCCGTAGCGCCTCCTGTTCTCTCGCCCAATTTTAGCATTTCTCCATCTGTACCTCTAGTACCGACATCCTCTTCATCCAACGGCTCTCCTCAAGTGTCACCACGCACATCTAACCCAAGTCAAGACAGTGCAAGTGCATCTGAAGCTGCAGTAGTTTCCAAAACTGTGAAAATGGAATCTCAGTCATCATCTGGAGAGACTAACTCCGCTGTCAAACGAAGAGGTGACGGTGAATGTCCGCTTGATTTAACAACTAAACGGTCAAAGCTTTCAATAAAGACCGATCTACTCAGCGATGATGAGAAGGAGAACCGAGAAGTAAACACACCGTCTCTAACAAACTCCCCCGTCACCGCAAGAAACGGATCGTCTAATGGTAGTGTATCCGGAGATATCGAAACAAAGCTTTTGGCTTCCCCAAGGGTGTCACCTTCAGGTGATGAAGCTGGCCGATCTACACCACGCTCTCCAAGGCCTGCATCAGCGGCTCCTAGCATCGCTTCTCCCCGAGCAACATCTCACGAGTCGCCCCGACCGTCGACAAGTACCGCCAACAGGGCTTCCAGCCAACAATCTCCCACGTTACCCCAGTCAATGTTACCTCAAGTTTCACCAGGGTTTTCCAGTCTTCTAGGTGGTATTGACGGTATTAGTACCTTGCCCTTTGCGAGTCTGCAGTACTTGCAAGGACTTCAAGGTGTGGCTCCTGACCTGATTTTAAAAATGTTCAATGGCATGGTCCCTCCCGTTCCCCCTCCTACATTACCAACTGCTTCGATGAAACAGGGCGAAGCAAGGTGCAATGAATGTAATATCACGTTTTATAAAGAAGAAAACTACTTAGTGCATAAAAAGCATTACTGTGCTGCGCGAGATAAATCTAACGATGAAGAGCGGCGATCTTCTGAGGGCCACAGTCCTAGTGGCGCGTCCCGAGGGAGTGTCTCACCTCCCAGCAGAAGCATTAAAGGTGAAGGACCGTCGAGCTCTAGCGTTTCTTTAGGTCTTACTAAGGCCTGTAAAACCGTTGGGCAATTTGTATGCAATCCGTGTGGCATTAAATTTACATCTCCAGATAATCTCAGCGCTCATCAAACATATTACTGTCCGAAACGGGAAGGGTCCACTTCGGAAGAAGGTGTAACAAAAGGCATGTGGAGGTGCCCAAGATGTCGCGTTGCAATGCCTGAGACTCTTCAAGCTGCACACCAATGCGTTAGTCCAGGCAGCTCCTCGGCCCATGGCTGGAAGTGTCCGTGCTGTCCAATGCTATCCCCAACGGCTGCTGCAGCACAAAAGCATTTAGAGACACACGCTGGAATAAAGGCTTTTAGATGCACCATATGCGGTTACCGAGGTAATACACTGCGTGGGATGCGAACGCACATTAGAATGCACTTTGAGAAAAGAACCAATGATCTTCAAGAAGAAAATTTCATTGAATGTATTCTTGAAGATGATGATCGTCGTTTTAGGATGAATAATTCTCAGGAAATGAGACGGACTCTATCTGATCATCAACAGGCATTGTTAGAAAGTTCTTCTTTAGCTGCGATTCTGTCAAATGGAGGCGCAGTTCCTCCCGAGGCGCCAGAGCCCGCATTGTCGTGTACAATATGTCCATATGTTACAAACCATCGTGATAGTTTTATCAAGCACCTAGCTCTTGTGCACAAATTGGGGGTCGAACTTAAGAATTTCATTGAAAGCCAAGCTGGACCATCAAAACCTCCTGAACCTAGCGAGGCAACGGACTCTAATACCTCTTCAGTCCCTGGTGGTTCACCTCCTATTGCTGCTTTCAAATTAGAACCAGAAGTTAAACTGGAGGTTCCTGACTCAGAAGAGGACGTTCATATATCGCAGGCCAAATCACCAACAGCGGATGAAGCTGCCAAAGCAGCTTCGAACGAATCTCCCAGATCTTGTGCAAACTCGGCGTCGCCGCCATCACGACCAGCTTCAACGACCTTACCTAACTTACTGCATGCCCGTCCCATAAGTGGACCTCCTCATCAGTGTCATGGTTGTAATAGATCGTTTACCCAAAAAGATTCATATCAAGCCCACACAATGTTCTACTGTAAGCGACAACAATCCAATACGCCTCCGGAAACTGCTGTGCAGTAGCCTACCTCTCAGTTTGATGTCACTTTTGTTCAACTGTAAGTAGGATGAGCGAGCAATCAAAAACATATGTGGTGCGCGTTCTGCTTATCTTGTTTGCCATGCTATTAGATATATGCATGTGTATGATTATACTGACAATCTACGCTAAATGTTTATATCAGGAATTTGATCGTTTAGTTAGCATACAGTTCCAGACTTATTACATATCTGCTCAAGCGCTGTGTGCTTTAGAAATAATTAATTATACTTATATCAGTGAGCAAATCCTGACACGTTTAATCTTAAGTTTTATTAATATTATAAGATATTAACTAGTCTTGCTCTAATTTTTGCCTGTATCTGTAACAACTAACGAAGACTTGTTCTTGTTTGCAATATTCATGTATTTGTTTCTCTAGGATTTATTAATGACGTAAATATCACTATAAGTGGAGCTTCAAGCGTCACGTTGCAAGTTCTGCTTGATGTATAGTGTGTAAAAATTAGTGTTACATATCTGCATTTTTTTCATATTGTAAACGCTGTGCAATAATAATTGGCATTTGAGGTATGTATTGTATCTTCTTCTTCTTTCTGCAACATTAAAAAAATATTAGTTACATTCAATGCTTTATACTGATTGAAAATAATTGTACTCTATTATGGTCGATGTTCAACGTGACCAAATATTCTAAATTCGGTGCATAAAATGTAATGAACTACGGAGAATATCCCGTGCCAATTTGCTGTCAAACCGATCATTGATATACTCTAACTGTAAGATCAATTGTGTGACTGTTTTTTTTCGGGACTTTCCAAAGAAATTATTTTCCCAGGTCATAGGTGCTGAAGTTAAATGTAAGACTGAACATCCTTTAGCAAGTTACCCTGGAACCAAATCAGTCGGTATTCACGCTCCTGCTTAACTTTAATTTGTTGAACTACAAATTTATTCTCAAAACTTCGCAATTCTGATCCACTCTCTCCTAATGTCATTTTCATCAGATCAACTTAACTGAGTACCCAGACTTCATTATTCATTATCGCTTTTCTCACATTTAGTTTGGAAACAGTTTGATTCAGTGTCGGACAGCTGTGGGTTAACTTCTTTTTTGGAGAAAAGTTTTGATGTTCTAAAAGGAAATTAAAGTAGCTCTTACAATTTTCGTCCCCAGTACAGTAAAGTGACCCAGTTGTCCTATTCTGGTCCCGATGCATAGCGTGAAATCAACAGATAACCTACTTTAGCAGTTATTTCATTTTTTTTATGCGACCTCTACAGTAGGTACCGAAAACTGCAGCGTTTAAGTTTCCCATGATTATCTATATACTGTATGTTGCGCTACTTAATTCCCTGACAGGCGACGACTATTTATCACAGCATTACTGCTCTTCCTTTTTTTAATGTGACATTAAATATCATTATTTGGTCAGATATAAACATAACTAAAATTATATTTGTAACCGATATGCTTTTAAAGTAGTAGTTTTGTAGATGTTTGACAATATCGTTCTATAGTGAGAAGTTCGCTATGACAGTATAGGATTCGAAGTTACTATAATAATAAGAAAAATGCAGGCAGAGAATCGTCCTGGAAATGTTTAGTTACAAAAGTTAGCACGCTAGCTGTGGAACCTCGTCCTTCGAATTTAATTCCTTCCTAGAGGTGGTTCTGTAATGCAATTTTGACTAACTAATGAATTAAAAACTAGTTGTTCGGAACAGTATTCACGAGCGTTGCTTCGCAGCCTTGGCTCGAGTTTCATGCTTTAATATGAAACAATACGGGAATCAAGCTTGACACGCCTTCTAAAGTGGGGAATCAAACACTTATATTTGAAGTTCTGGGAAAGTGTGAGCTAACCATATTAGATTTTTTCGAACAAAGTGTGCAAATCCGTCACTCCCTAAAGTGGATTAATTTTTAGTGCTGGCTAGCATGCGATGTTGCCAACATAGTTCTCTTGTCATATGACAGGAATAGCTAAGAGAAATTACTTGCACTTCTCCACTGAGTGGAGTTACTCAGTTGCTATTGCTTTTACAGTTTGAACTTCCATTGCAGCATATTCAGCAAACGATTATACTGGAAATGTACAAGATTTAACAACTTATGTATCAGGCTTTAATATCTGTATGCACTATGCAGCTCCTGAAATTCTCCTTTCATTTTTATTCAAAGATGTAAGACTCCCTCAAAGCACGTGGAATGTACCTTTTGTTATTGATTTAGTCCTGTCCTGTGTTATAAGTAGTAGAAAGCAGAAGGGTTAAAATTAAGTTACCTCATTTATCTGTCAATGTTGGGGCTACATTTACGGCCGTATTGACGTGAACAATTCTTTGGTCGTTGGTAACTCTTTCAACGAATATCCGAAAATCCACTGACTGCTGTATTCACGGTTGCTATGACGTCATCAACTCAAGCCACTTCATGACGTCACTAAGGGAACACTTCTCCAGAGGCACTAAGTGAACCTCGCTCTCTAACCCTAAAAAACTGAACTAAAGTGTGGTCTAAATAGAAATAACATACAGTAGTTTGAATTGTCTAGAATGGTTGACATTCAGCGATACAGGACTAGCTAACTATGACAACGCCATTGGTTAACTCTACTCTCCATCTATGCATCGCTGTATGTCTTATGCGAACGATATATGTACTGCCAAGGGCCGATGTGAATATTATTTCTCTATGTATTTGTACAAAGGTAATATGGTAACGCTGATGCTGCTCAAGTGTGAGCGAAACTGTAGGTATGTTCGTTCTTTTCCTACATACGTGTTCACATTGGTCGGAAGTTTATCATTAAATGATATGTGTGCCATAAATTTGTGCTATCCAACGTGTACTATTTAAATTGCTGAAATCTTATTGTTGTCGCATAATTACGTGTTTCATTACCCTGGTTTTTCCAACGGTTGTGTAGTATTTTGTACTATTCCGCAACAGTAAATAATTCTCAAGAAAATAGTGCCATTAAAGGCCGATTTGCGCGTTAATTTTTTGCTCACCGTTCATAGTTCACTGCCAGAAAGTAATAATAATAATAATAATAATAATAACGGGAGAGCCAGACAAGCTTACGAGAAAAAAAACGCACGTTGAATTATCATGTTACGGACCCAGCCGCGGCCGCCAAAGCCGGTCATTTCCCTGCATCTTGTTTTTTGTTAATATTTACTCGCTTACCCATAGGATGCAATCAGAGAGTAATATCTCATTCTATAGGACAGGCATAGATAGAGCACTTCGATATTGGTAATATAATTCTTCGTAGATTGCTGAGCGTTTGCTGCTGGGTCAGCAAGTATTTCATTTGACGAGCATTCTTTATCAAATTACAATCATATATATTTGGAAAATTCTAGAAGATATCACTTTGAATGTGAATTAACGGATATTTGCCAGACACCGAGAAAGAATTGGAAGGACCTGTGATATACGCATCCTAAGCTGAGATGTTGCCAAAGCCGTGGCCATAAAATATTCTAATAGCTTCACTGTACGGGCAGCAAGATTGTTTAACAAAATGCCTCGACATATTCAAAACGCCACTGATATGAAAGTTATAGAGTTAAAAATTTGCTGGATTCTCATTTAAGAAGAATACCTGATAGACCAACGGTTTCGTGCACTGTGGGGATAATACTCTGCTGGCTCTCTCTCTCTCTCTCTCTCTCTGTGGTCGATAACTGCAATCCAACAGGAGACGCCCAGCATCTTGACTGCACGCACGTGATGTGAGAAACGTCACCTGGAGTTCGTTCAAAGACCCACAAGGTACTGTAGCCAAGGTAAGGTTGCTATATGGTAGCTGTCGTAACTACGCGGGAGAAGCAAGCGATACAGATGGCGCCACTGACCGTTCGTTCACAAAATTTTGGGCATTTTACTGGCGAATGGCGCGCAATTTATTGAACATTTGTGTCTCCACAGGCGGGAGGTGTTCTTGGATTATTATATTACAGCTTACATTAAAA
>LQNS02278175.1:3457686-3470723 GCA_001587735.2 Parhyale hawaiensis | reverse complement strand
TGCTGACGTCTGCATGGCTCTGCTGACGTCTGCATGGCTCTGCTGACGTCTGCATGGCTCTGCTGACGTCTGCATGGCTCTGCTGACGTCTGCATGGCTCTGCTGACGTCTGCATGGCTCTGCTGACCTCTGCATGGCTCTGCTGACGTCTGCATGGCTCGGCTGTAGTCTGCATGGCTCGGCTGTAGTCTGCATGGCCCTGCTGACGTCTGCGTGGCTCTGCTGACGTCTGCGTGGCTCTGCTGACGTCAGCGTGGCTCTGCTGACGTCTGCGTGGCTCTGCTGACGTCTGCATGGCTCTGCTGACGTCTGCGTAGCTCTACTGACGTCTGCGTGGCTCTGCTGACGTCTGCATGGCTCTGCTGACGTCTGCGTAGCTCTACTGACGTCTGCATGGCTCTGCTGACGTCTGCATGGTTCTGCTGACGTCTGCACGGATCTACTGACGTCTGCACGGCTCTGCTGACGTCTGCATGGCTCTGCTGACGTCTGAATGGCTCTGCTGACGTCTGCATGGTTGCTGACGTCTGCACGGATCTACTGATGTCTGCATGGTAGTGCTCATATCATTATGGCTCTTCTGATGTCTGCACGGCTCTGCAGCATGTTGCATTGCGTGGGTTTTTACAGCCTTTTAATCAGTCTTTCCACGCTATCTGGTCAATGTATCTACCCCTCGGTGTAGCTAACGTACCTAATCCGTAACGATTCATCCACTCCACCTGAAGGCGCACTCTGTGTAGCTATTTATTGTAAACGTTGGGACTCATACACTCGCTGTAATGAGCGCCTAATAGATGTATAAATTGCCTTATAGCTATAGGCTGATGGCATATGTAGTGTTTTCTTGTTGAGCTTCTTCCAAAGATGAGTTGTCTCTTGAGCAGTAGTCTACCTTCTCAATAGGCTAGTTGCCAGGGGAAGTTAACTGCGTCTCACTCCTGAATCGCCGCGCTTTATCTGGGGTGACAAAACACTGCTTCTAATAGGCTAGTAAGAATTTTGTTCACCGTTTGAAACTGAAATTAGCTAGTTATAACTTATTTCATTTAGCCTAATAAAAATAAACAGCATTAGGTAGGACTCTACTTGCACGAACTAGGCAGGTACTCACTGTCCATGGTCAACACCTACCTACCTACCTTGAGTACATTGAGGGTTTTCGAAAAAAGTCCAGGTGACGTTCACGTCACCCCACGTGTGTGGAGTCACTCTGCTGGGTGTCTTCTGTGGTGCCACAGTTAGTGACCAAATAGAGAGCCAGTAGTGAAGTATCTCCACAGTGCACATAACCGCTGGTTTATCTGGTATTCTTTTTAAATGAGAATCCAGCAAATTTTTGAACTCTACAATTTTGATATCGGTGGCGTTTCGAATATGCCGAGGCATTTTGTTAAACAATCTTGCTCCCCGTACAGCGAAGCTATTGGAATATTTTGTGGCCACAGCTTTTCCACCATCTCTGCTTAGGATGCGTGTATCACAAGTCCTTCCAGTTCTTTCTGAGTGTCTGGCGATAATCCGCTCATTCACATTCACTGTGATACGTTCCAAAATTTTTTGAACATATATGATTGTAAATCGTTCAGATCTTCGTTGTATTGTATACAAGTGGAGACAGCAAAGTCGTTTGTGGTAATTGTACTCCTGCATGCCGCGAATTCTGGCCTTGAACGATCGTTGGATACCTTCAAGTTGCTCTAACTTTTTTCTTGTACTCAGCATCTAAAGTGGAGAACAGTATTCTATTCTCGGATTAATTAATTGCTTCTATAGGGTGAGCATCACATCTATTTCGCGCGACGAGTAAGTTCGTAAAACCCATCCACTCCATCTTATTCCCACTCTAGCAATATGTTTCAAACGTAGCATCGTCTTGTATTCTCACTCTGAGGTCTCTCAAAACTGTTTCAATTTCATGCCCATCGCTGGTGGTATATTGCTTGGATTCAAAGAGTTGTTGATTTTTTCTGTATCTTAGCAGTTCAAATTTTGTTTCAATAAAGGTCAAATTACTTTTTACTGACCATTGGCACATACTTTTTAAATCTTGCTGCACAGACAGCACATCTTCCACAGATTGCACAGCAGCTAGTATTCGTGTATCGACAGCAAATGATGAAGGGACCGCATAATTTCATCCGTACCCCATGTTATTGATCATGGATTAATGCAACGAGGTTCATCACTGAGCTAAACTGAAGTGCAGAATTTTAGCTGGTGCAAAATCAGGAGCTCTTCCATGCCAACTTCTGCCTCCAAGATCCATGAGGCGTAAAAATAGTTGATATATATTTTTCTATAGCTGTGAACGCATCATGATATGATTGTCTTGTGTCTCCAGAAAGGTTCTGCTTCAAGTAGCAAAGATGTCATCTTCTAGAGATAACTGGAGGGCAAGTGGCCATGCTCCCTGTTCTGGAATTGGTAAAAGTTCTAGTTCTATTGGACTTGGGGCCAGATCTAGGCTTGGGATGACCTCTGTTGGCAGTACCAGCAGTTACAATTCTCAAACTCCTGGCATCAGCACAAACTACTCCTCGCGCATAATAACAAGTGGAGGCATATTCGTAAGCAGCAAGTCTCGCTTCACTGTTGACATGGGAGCGTGGCACGAGCTGCCAGAAGATATTCTGTTAGGAATCTTTGAGCAACTCTCGGTGAGAGACCTTGCTGCTGCATCTAGAGTGTGCAGGTAAGTGCTACATCTAGATATGTAGACCAAATCAGTGCTACATGTAGCTATGGTGTATGGTTTAATCAATAATCACCTAGCTGAGTAAATGGAGCTATTGGAACAGTAGCTACTAGTTGTAAACACGAGCATAATTTATATGAATTATGGAGTTAGTCAACAGCTCCTATGATCTTCAGCCATTTTATGACTGTACAGCTGCAGCTCTGGTACAGTTTTGCCCAAGATCGAGGGTTTGCTAATGCAGTATTTGCCAAGCCATTGTCATTTAGACATTAGGCTACAGAGTGTACAGTGGAACCCCCTTTTCCCGGACAGCACGGGGGAGCCTTTTCCGGGAAACTGAAATTTCCGGGAAAACAATAAGTATCTCAATTGCTGGATTGTACTGTTTGTACATTATGTGCATAATAACATCTACTCGATGAAAATAAAGGACATCCGGGTTCCATGTATTTAATTAACGTAAAATTCATAATCCAGAAGAAGTATTATTTTACGTTAATTAAATAATAACATCGTAGTACAGTACTGAATCGACTTAACATAGTAGCTACATTATGTACCGTATTAATATACAGTACAAAGGTATAAATTTACAGTACTGTAGATAATGGTACTCACCATTTGCAGTTTTCAGGCTGGGGTTACTGTTATTAGTGACGTTAGCCATTATTAAAACTACTGTATACAGTACAGTAAGGCTACACTCAAATATGTCATCCCCACCCCCCCAAATAAAACTAAGAATAATATTAACGTATCTAATGAACATTACTCAATGATTACTGCTCATAATGCATGCATACTATACAGTATGTATGTAGTTAGCTACAGTACTTGATGCATTCGCATATGAATGACTGCTAAGTTGGCCTAGGGGCTAGAGTTGACTTACGAGTTCACCAAGTAATGTTTTCGTGAGAAGTAAAAAATAAGTGAGTTTTCTAGCCTATTTTTATTGATTAAGTATAGGTAGCACTCAAATTTATTTATCACATTCACTTTAAAAACCCAAAATTAAACCCATAAATTTGAATTTAAATCACTAAAATAGCTTTTCTCAACTGAACATCATAATGTGCAGACGAATACTGAACGAAAATGGCGGAGATTGCCTTCCAATTCCCGGAGTACTGTATCTGCGCAGCTTCACTTCCAAGAATTCTTCTGAAGGTCCGGAACTTCTGCCGGACTTTTTCCGGGAAATACCGAAGTTTTCTGGGAAATACCGAAGTTTTCCGGTATTTCGGCTTGGTTTTAGTTTCCCAGAACGTTCTGGGAAAACCCCAGAAAAGTAAAAATAGTCCTGGAAAACGAGAAATCCGGGAAACCGGGTTCCGGGAAAACGGGGTTCCACTGTATTTGCTTATGTGTGTCCAGTATGGAAATGTTCATGAAATCGTTGGACTGGCATTCTCTTGATCAGTGCAATAATTAGATTACAGTACTGGGTAGACTATATACTCGTATAGCTATAGGTCTATCGTCTAACATTATTCAACATATGTGTACGTACTTTGTGCATCTTTGCAAATGTTAAGGCAGTTGAATTATCAATATGTTGCCCTACTTGTATGCAGTTATTAATTTTATTTTAATATACTTGTAGCATGTTATAAATAATTTAATTTTTCAAGAAATGGAATTCATTCTCTTTTGTAGATTTGCACTTACTTTTGTTTGTTTTAACAGTTTTATAGGAACCTATTGTATAAATGGTTTAGCGTTATATACATTGGTAGCTAATAATTTGAATGATGGCATCATAATAGCTACTGGCCATGAGCCTCTCCATGTAACTACAGTACTAGTCAGGAGTTTAAAATGTTTTGTGTTCTGCCATGTTTCGCCAGATCTTTGCAGCCATATACATCCATTAATTAAAAGCCTCTAGGACATACCAGAGCCTTCAGCAAACCTTCAGTCTGCTGAGAGCCCTTCTGGTGAAAGTTTGTGTGACGCTCCGCGAGGTCCTATTCGTCTAGCGTGTAGCTAGTGGGTACTCATATGCGTTTTTGGCCCTCAGTATGTTCAGCTGAAACCGAGGGATTTATGTGAAAAAGTTAGCTACTCGGAATTTAGGGGTGTGCTGATTAATCGGTATTGGAAAAAATTAGAGCTTTTCGGTGGTATTGACACTTTGGGAACTAATATTGGTTTCTGCTTTGGCTTGAGTGTCCTGATGCTGATTCTTAAGTCAAATTGGCTTATTACATTGGTCAATAGTCAAAACGTTTTAAGTTTTTTCAATTGCTACAGGACAATTCTGCTGCACTGAATACGAAATGACGTCAGTTCCTCCGTATCAGGTCAGGTTTTGTGCAGGGTTGCGGAGTCAGATGGGTCAAGGTCCGTCTCCGATTCCTGGCCCTCCAGAATTTCCGACTCCTGGCCCTCAAGATTTTCCAACTCAGACTCCTTGGTCCAACAAGTAGATATTTGATGTATATAAACATTAAACATGTCCAAATAATTTTTGCTTGTAGATATATGCACATATGCACTGGGGTCTGAGCTCTGCGTGCAACTTGTATTATTATTATTGTTACAAGACCCTAGGCCAGGCCAGCTAAAATGAAACGCTGTGTCTCAATCATACTGTACAAGGATAATCTGGTAAATTCTCTGTTCCAATGCAGTCAAGAGTTCTTTCTCTCTCCTGTCTGAAATTGAGCTGCTCAATGNTATCTATTTATTCTCATTGTACGTGGCCACCAATATTTGTGACTGGGCCTAATTACTAGGTTGAATTTTGGCTACTTTGTTTGTACTTGTAAGCATATTTTGTGAACCCATTGTGTTCTTGATAAAAGCTAATTATTATTATTATATCAAGCTACAGATGCTAGGTGTATTGTCTACATACGATATTTTGCATCATTTTTGACATTAAATTGAGGACATGAGGACATTCCAACAATTTTGTAAAACTTTTGCACCTGGTACAGTACTATGTGAGGGGGCATGGGGGGTGGCCAAATAAGCAATTTTCTACCGATTGTTTTGAAATTTGCATAGTATATGTATTTAAAAAAAAACACACATTTTACTCCAATTTTTTTATTTAGTCCTTAGTTTTTGACATAATGGAAATATACCGTAGAACAGGGCTACTCAGGACTGCTGTTCCACTTCACATATTAAGGGCTGTAGAAACCAAACTATGCAGAGTTTCGCCAAACTAAAAATAGGGCAATAAACTCCAACATTTTTGCTATCGGTTCAGCATAAAAAGTATTCAGTTCAGCTCACGCAAATTAAAAAAAAAATCTAGAAAAAAACGGTATTTTTCGTTGTATTCCAAAGTCTCCCTGCTAATGTCTGGGGAGAGAAGTCTAAAAGGTGGAAAGCAAAAACTTATTTTAGCTGGAATGTAGCCTAGGGTGTTGGCTATGGAATCTCGCAATCAGAATGTATCTACCTCTTCTCAAAACAAAAGGGCGGCCATTCCCGCAACTCAGGGTAATTCGGGACACCTTGCCGGGGTAATTCGAGACACCTTGCCGGGGTAATTCGAGACACCCAGTAAAACGTGTTTATCAATAATTTTTTCAAGTAAAAAGGTCTGATATAACTTGAAAATGAAGGAAACATGCATTGTTGTTCCCGGCAATAAGTAGCTATAAGCTATTAGTAGGTATTTATATGAAAAAACGTAACTACTAGTGACATCAAATAATTACGATTTATGGAGGAATTAAGTTAGGAAGGACATGTAACAAGCAATGAGAAGTGTAGAGAACACATTATAGTTACTTTAGGACATTATCTGGACTCTACATCATCGCAAGGAATGCTTTGTAGTCTATTTTAGTTTTTCAAAACGTCATGCAGAGGATTCACCAGCGCGGCAAATACTTCATCAATGACGGAGATTTTGGCAGTTTTTCACCATAGGATACCTGTCAGACAGCTGGCTGCAAATCAGGGCATGTACTTAGCTATGTAGAACAGAGTTGAGAAAAATTGAGAAATTAATGATGAAGTACGATGGTAGGAATATAAATCAATCTTACTCTACCGGTGTATATGACTTCAAAACTTCATCCAATAAATTAATATGGTCAAATAATGCATGATGAATACCTGTTATCATTAAAGACATTTGAGCTTCTAAAAATAGTTTTTAAGCATGTTTCTAATGTGTTTTACTGGTGTCACGAGTAGCCCCGGATGCCGGGGTAATTTGGGACGCTCATTTTTCCTTTATTGCCAGCTATGGTTAAAAGATAGAATTTTTCTTATACACCACTCTGTAGCTCTCATGCAGACCTACAAAATCACACCCAGTTTGTAGCAAAAATCCTTCATAGGAATAAGTTATTAACAAAAAACTTCAAAAATTGTCCCAAGTTACCCCGTTTTATGGTAGGTATATAAATATATACCTATGCATTTTTTTTTAAATTTCAAAGGAATAGAACTCATTGAGTTTTCATGCTACAATAAAAACAATGGCAGTTTTGGAATCCTTGAAACATTCTTAACAAAACTACTGAGCTGGCCTCTCCATTTTCTATTCTGTCCAATCACTAGCTACCTAACTAAAGCTGTGTTAGAAAAATGCAAAAATGGAAAATCCTGCTCCGTAGTTTAGTTAAGAATGTTTCAAGGATTTCGAAACTGTCATTGCTTTTATTCTAGCATGAAAACTCATTGAGTTCTATTCCTTTGAAACTTAGAAAAATGCATACAGCTACTAAGCAAATTTCAGAACAATCAGTCCAAACTTGATCACTTCAACCCCCCCCCCCTTACCTCCCTAACATAATGTACCAAGTGCAGAAGTTCTACCCAACATTTTCTCAATGTCATCATATGGAATAGGAAAATACATGGTACCTATAGCTGTAAAAGAGAAATGTACAAAAAAGTGTCCACATTTACCATTTTTTTTTTAAACTTGTGACTGAAAATTCAGAATTGAATAGCTATTTGTTTATAAATGGGATTCCGGAGTTGGAGTTGGGCTAGGGCTAAAAATGCCGACTCAGACTCCTAGAGCAAGTGAGATTCCGACTTCCCCTCAAATCCTCCGAATCCGCAACCCTGGCACTAACGTTTCCATACTCGTTGGTCCAGCACCGGTTAACCCACTAATGTCTTCAATAGTGTGACCGGCAGCTTTTAGGCCAATGATCTGAGCAACTGTCTCACTTTGAGCTTTAGCTACGTGTCTAATTCGCGGTCCTCCTATCAAGAGGGGCAGTCTTCCCTTCAGGATGACCTTGATGTTTTGGCTGATGTTGTGAAGTCTTGGTATTTGGTTTAAATGGTGAAGAGTGTAGTCTTGAGTTTTTGTTGTGCCCATCACATGGAGGATTATTACTTGCACCCATATACTGTGGGAGATAGCTATTAGCTATGGTCTCATCGCGACTTGGGTGTATTGTTTGATAGTCATTCGAAATTCCATGCTCATGCCTTGTGATCTGGCGCATCGTCACAGAGTTGGTGTGATCTGCTCTTTGTATAAAATTTATAACTGCCCTAGTCATTCACTGTCTGATTTTCTTCCAGAGCCATTTGTTTGGGTGAGGTATAATCGGCGTACTAGTGGTGCTCTTGATGAGTTTGCCTTGGAACCGTTATGATGCCATATGGGCCAGTATTCTCATTAGTTTTTTCCATTGTGTGTGGATGTTTGCAATGGTCTTAGTGGCTCTGTCTTTGCTGGTGCGGGTATTGACTGCTTTAAACGATCTGTATACAGAGCTGTTCTGTGATCTCGAATCTTCTCTTTCTTTTTTCCTTTTTTCTTCACTTGCTGGGCTGGTTGCATGGGGGTTTGTCAGTCTCATGGAGTTTCTCCGTTCCTACGTCGCCAGTCTGGTGTGATTTAATAATAATGCAAGACAGTTGGTTAAGAAGGTGGCAAGGCTGGCTGGCAGTCTCTTGCAGTCTACAGTGTGTAGCCATCTGAGCCTATGGTGACCCTTTTTGTGACCCCCTGTCAGACCTCTCATCGATTATTCAGTTGTCTGGAATACCGGCTATGTGGGTGACTTGCATCTTTTGGAGTCTGTTCAGTGTAGATGGACGGTGCATGTTGAGGGACCTGGCGGTCTTCAGTATGGTGAGAGGTTGAAACGCTGAATCTTTTCTCGGTGAAGGGAAGGTTGGTTCGTGCAGATTTGGTTAAGTGCTGGAAAGTGCTTGTTGGGGGGTAGGCTGTGGCTTGTTTTGTTCTGTCAGCCATGGCAGAACTCGAGGCCACCTTTGAAGTTATTTTCGCCATACTTTGGTACTGAGGCTGAAAATAGGGCGTTTCCATTTAGGTGTGAGAGGCTTTGGAACTCTTTGCCAGGGGAAGTTGTGTTGTCTCAGTATTTAGTGTAGCTATATAAGGGGCGTCTTGCCTGTCATTTGGGGGAGGTGTGGTCTGAATATATGTATGTGTTGGCTTCTTCTTGGCCAACTTGGATTTCTGTGACTTGTTGGTCGTGAATATATTTTGGATAGGACTATATATATTTTGGGTGGCCGGCTGTGTGGGTGTGAGAGGTCTTATTCATTGGTGTGGGACTGGTGGATGTTGCTGTTGTGGGGATATGTGTGGTCGTGGTGCCACTATGCTCGAGAGTTACTAATAGTGTAATGCTTGGCTCTCTGCCACGGTGGTGCTTGTGCTGTGCTACATGCCCTTACTATTTTTCCCCGTTTCTGGGGGACCATATATGTGAGTGTTGTTTATTGATTGCTTCCTAATGGCCAACTGCGTAATTCTCCAGCTCGTTTGCTGTGCATGCCTGTGCGCCTTCTTGCTGGTGGCGGCGCGTGGGGCCGTGCGTGCCTCCCTAATCTGGTTATTACCTCCGCCAAGGAGGTTATGTTTTCGTTGTGTTTGTCTGTCTGTCACAAAGATAACTCAAAAAGTTATGAACCGATTTGGACAAAATTTACAGGGATTGTTAGGTATGTTAGGAGGAACAGACGATTAACTTTTGGTGAAGTTATGTCCATCCATTCGTTTGTTTGTCTGCCTCATTTTTCTCAATGCCATTACTCAAAAAGTTATGGATGGATTTTGATGAAACTGACACGAGTTGTTAGGGAGCTACTATATAACAAGGAGTAAATGACCAAATTTTGGTAAGGATCTGTTTGTTTGTTCGTCACTGTTTTTAATTTTATGCTTGTGAGCACCATAACTCAAAAAATATTGACTGAGTCTTTATGAAATTTATAGGGGTTATTAGTAATGTTAAAGAACAAACGATTAAATTTTGGTGCAGATCAGTTTGTTCGTTTGTATGTTTGACTCATGTTTGTCACAACGTTTGTTAGCAGCATAACTCAAAAAGTTATGAATGGATCTTCAAGACAATTGCACAAGCTGTTCTTACTATTAAAAGGCACAAATGATTAGATTTTGAAGTTTAAACAAAGAAAATAATGGTTTCAGAGCCAATTTGAATTTTTTGCTACCGTTGCCTCACTTGGCAGAGGTATGCACTCTCAGAGTGCTCTAGTTCTGCTCTAGAGTACCCTGGAATTTGCGGGCTGCAGAGGTGAGTTTTGGCTTACATACATCCAAAAACATACGAGCTCCCGTGACAGTCAAACAAACGGAGGCCTTGTGTAGTAATGCATCACACATAAAGTTTTCCCAGTTGTGGTGACTGCAAACTGAGGGCTTGCCATGGGCTTTGGTATTTCTTAGAGGCTTCTCTTAACAGCTGTATGTGGTTGTTAAGAGCTAGGAAAATATGGTCGCTACACTCTGAAAAACCCCATTTTCTTCTCGCCATGAGGTTGCTAGCGTTCGGGGCAGTCGTTGCAAAAATTTTGAAGAGTGCATGCTGTATAGCTAGATATTGTACTCTGTGTATATTTTTTGCTTTAGGGCCATTCATATGCAGCTCTTATTTCCTTATCTTCATGGTAACACTGCTAAATTATAACTGTTCTTGCAGTCACTGGCATGCTGTTGCTTCAAGTGATTACCTGTGGAAGCGGTACTTTCTGAAAAAGTTTCACCAGGATCCTTCCATTCCTTTATCTCCTAGTAAGTTTGAAGTACATGCATAGATGAAGTTGGAACTCTGTTAGTGGTCTGTAATTCTTGATGCCCAAAAAAGCATCTTTGTGAGTGGACCTAGCTATACATATTGAAGTAAGCTAACCTCAGTGTTCTTCTCAATTTATTGATTTGGGTAGGCCCCTCAGGAGGCATAGGATGGACCATAGGATTAGGTTATTTAGTTTGGCCTATCCTGTGTTATGGGGAGCAGCCCCCCACGGGGATTATGTAGGTTACCTGAGCCATTAGCTAGGCCTTTGAGACGTCTGTCTTTAGTAGGTACCCACTTTGCTTTCTTCAGTTTCCATACTTCTACTGATGTTACTTTCCTCTGTTCTTTCTTTGCTTTCTCGACTTGTGGTTCCCGTGCGTGCTTATCCTGTGTGGGAACACCATCGTGGATGGGTTCCACGTCTCTATCCACATAGTCTACCTACTATACATCCCTTGTTTCCTCTGTGAGATCACCTTAGTTGTGAAAATGAAGGCTTAGGTATATACTCAGATGATTTGTGTAGGTAGTTAGCTAGTTAGTTCTGGAAATACCACCAAGCATTAATTATTATTATTTACAGGTAATGAAAATTACTAGGCATTTCAAATAATTTCATAAAACTTATTTGTGTGAATCTTTTTTTTTTTTGGAAAATACCAATAGAATTGACCATATTATCATTGGTGTGATGTATGGTACCTATTCCTCAAACGTAAAAAGCATAGTGAATCAGCATTTACAGTGTTGGCTTTATCTCCTGACATCTGATTTTGATAGAAAAACTTGGCATGTTAAGTACTGTAACTAAGTAGCTAGCTACTGTAGCTATATGTTTATTAACTATATGGTAATGCTGTAGCTAATTACCATTCCGACTTTGTTCTCATTGGTTTTTCTGCGTATTTCAGGCTTGCTTCAGATGAGAATTTAAAATATTTAGCTAAGTATCGTTGCATCCCAAAAAATTTAATCTCAATTATGAGCTTGGAGGTTAGGCTGGTAAGATTTCTGTGGATTTAGATCCTCAATTATATTTAGATGAGACCAGTGGGACCCGTGGAAATTCCACAATTAATGAATATCTTATTTTCTATTATGAACCATTCCTAAGCTATGCTATTACGTACTGCGGTACCTACCTTTCTTAGTTCGACCTCATCCAGATTTGCAAACATAACCCCCTCCATCCAAACTAAAGCCCGTCACGTAACCCATAGCATACTTACCTCTGATGTATTTATCATAGTCTGTCTACCCTTACTAGTATCGACTAAAATAACGCCAAGTAAATCATACAACCTAACGCTTGCAGATTATGGAAAGAAACTAGCTACAGTGCTATATATTTTTAAGCAATGCTCTTTCTCAGTGGCTCGCTTTGACAGAACACATCTGTCGGTAGCACCAGACCCGCGACAGCGCCCAACTCTGGGGGCGTCTAAATGGTAATTTAGACCGTTTCGAGGCATAACCCTCATTGTAGACAGCTTTCGGTGCTCTATCTTTTCTTTTTTTCCAGGTCCCGCCCACGTGGTACCTCAGGAGCCCAGCAGCAGCAGCACTCCTCACTCTGTTACGGCTCGCCCTACTGTTAACATCTCCATCTGTGCTCTGGTTTCAGCTGCTGCTCTGTGTTCACCTATCGATCTTAGAGCTTGGGAGATACTTCCCTTACAGTTTATTAGTGCTCTAATGCGGTTTTTCCTGTTTGGAAATGTGTTTTTACCGTTTTTAGTGATACATTTTGTTGACTGTTTGGTGTGTGGTCGGGCCTAGGGTGCCGCCATCTTTGATTCTTTACCCAATTAAAGTTAACATAATTCGTTTTTCCTTGGAATAGAGGAATAAATACTTGGTGGTAGACACAGTTGCCCTAAGAATTCCAACAAGTTGCTATATTGTTTGCTTAAACAGGTACTGCGTGGTAGGCCCCAGTGGCCCTAACAATTCCGCAAAGTATATTGCCTTATGATTTTTGCTGTTTTTACGGAGGTGGCCTTTACGGCCTTTCTGTACCACCTGTTAACGTACCGTAACAGTCAATGACTGGATGGTAGGCCTTTGTTGCCATAACAATTCCATCTAGCACAACGATACATTTAGGTGGTAGGCACTTGTACCACAAGAATTCCACTAAATATATTGTTGCCTCAAGTCTTGGTTGGTAGACCGTGGTGCCATGACAAGTCCGCCAAACATATATATTCTCAGTGGCTCGCTCCGACAGAACACCTTCTGTCGGTAGCACCAGACCCGCGACAGCGCCCAACTCTGGGGCGTCTAAATGGTAGTTTAGAACCGTTCTGAGGCGTTACCCTCCT
>LQNS02278175.1:3410508-3423492 GCA_001587735.2 Parhyale hawaiensis | reverse complement strand
AGTTCAATGCTTAGTTTTGTGAACTCGAAGTCCGTTAGGTAGTTTGTAGTTAAATCAATTCTTGGGATTTCAGGATTTTGAATTTTGTCACTAAAGACTTTTTGATATTGACGGCTTAGTAGTATGTAGTGTAGTCTATGGTTAAACATTGGTGACAGTCACGGCAACGCAATCAGAATTGACTGACAACGCCGAAGAAAGTCGTATGTGAGCATTCGGCTTAGAGCAGCTTATCTACTCAACGATATCCTTAGGGTACCTTACCCTCGCCTAGAAGTGACTTTGGTCCGTTTTCGCACCTTTTAAGCCGTACTGTCGGAAAACCCGAACTAATTTCGGGTAAGTTGGATTAGAATCCTTCATAACTTCGGGTAGGTTAGGGGAGGGCAGGTCTGGTTTTTCTAACCACCTATTTTTTTTTCAATTTCGGGTATGTAATTTTTTGTACATGGTGAGTAGAGGTTAGGTTACCTTAGCCTTAGCTTAGGCCCTCTGGACGTTTTTTCCTGTGGGTCCACTTTACTTCCTCGCACTTTCATGCTTCTAATGATGGTGATTTATTCTCTTCGGATTTTTCTTTCCTAACATTCTGTTGATCCTGTGTAGGAATACCGTCGTGCCTGGATTGCACATTTCTGTGGGTATACTGTACGTCCCTTGTATCTTTTTCGGGTAGAAGATCTTTCTTGAGAAGGCGTGGGCTCGATCTATTTAAAATAACATTTTATTTCGATTACTGGTAAACTCGTTTTCTATGGCGACAATTGAAAAAGTACTTATTTTTGTCAAGTTTCATAAAGATCGGGCAATATTTTAAAAAATTTTTGAAGTCAAAGTGAAGTATTACAAAAAAACGTCAACCCCACCTACCCCAACCCCGATTCTACCCACTTAGAGTTACACTTACTGTCTAAAATTTTGCCTGCAAGTCTGCCTGATGTACCTATAGCTAATGTTCAGTGGTAAAAACAAATTTCGATTGTTAGAAGGTTTTTTGGGTGTACGGTCCCCTTGAAGATATAGCTACTGTAACTTGAAATTTTAGGGAAGGATTTTCCTGAAATTTTCAGGAACTGTTGAAAACTCCCAAGAAAAATGATTAATTTTTTGTGATGATCCGTCAGGTCTATTTATCAAGTTCAATTTTAAGCTGCTATACTGCTCGCAGGTATTTGGCTATGTACAAAATTCACTGTCTCACTTGGAACATTTTTCACCCTTCGTATGCATGCAATGGGTCCGAGAGCATCATAATTAAGGAACTATCTTTTTTTTCTGCAGAATTTCCCCTGATTCCTTTAGTATTAGGAGAAAATCAGGGTGATGCGGATATGAAATATCACTGGAGGACGGTGCTTTTGTTGTGTGGAATTTCCACAGGTTTCAGCTAGTCAATTGCTAGAATTCTGTTAGTCCCTCCTTTAGTTAGGCCGGGAACACATTGGAGCAACAAGCGATGCAACGCAATTTTTGCAAGAGGCTTGTTGCATGCTGTCTATAGCTGTGTTTTGGGTTCGGCCTCACTGGATCAGACACAACAGCAACGTGCGTAGTGTGTGCGTAGGTACGTTCCGAATTCTTGAACGGCAGTGTGATGTTTAATTCGCAGACGTTCAAAATTTAAGCGGACGAAATTATGAAGCTGCATTTGAAAGCTAATAAGCGACGAAGTAATGCATTAATGATACTATTTATTGGCATAGCCATAAGCAAAACACATAAGCACATTTAGACAAGTTAGCGAGATTAAGCCAATACGTTTGTCTAGGCTAGCAACTCAATACCACGGGATACTATTTAGCATGCTTGTTATGAGTTTTAATTATTCATCAGAGCTTTTATCTGTAATAAAAATAGCTTTGCCTATTATCAAGAAAATAGTGTTTAATCGTTAACGATAAAATCAATGAAGAGGACACTGTCATAAAAAATAGTCTATACTTTCACATTTCTAGCAAATCAAAATAGGATTCTGACAAGTTCAACCCCGTTATAGTGACATTTGTGAAGTAGTTAATTCAAAGAACTGTTCTCCACAGCAAAAATATTTAAAATTTCCTATCGCAATGTAACTGTAATTTCTATATGAATGATCCATTTGCTGAAGAGAAAGCTTTCAATGTAAAATGTAGTAGGCTATCTTTTGGATATTGCACTAGAGGCGCGGACACATTCGAACAAAAGTGTGATGCCAGATACCGCTACACGCACTTCGTTGAAATGATGTTAATCATGATATTAATATGCCATTTGGAATTAAACGTACAGTTTAGCCCAGTTGATGAATTGTACGGAAGTTATCAAAATCTATTGGACGCATATCTAGAAGTTACTCTTTTCGTAGTTTAGGCATGACTTCGCTCTTATTGTCCTGGATCATTTTTTGGCAAAAAAGACACTATTTTGCAACAAACTTCTGTGAAAGCTACACAAAATATTTTTTACGACACTGACTGCTTCTAAATTCATATAATGGCTTAAGTAAGACAATAAATCAGCGAACGAAATAGCATAAGTTGTCTTAGGTTTCCATCTTAGCATTACAGTGCAGCCATGTGCAAATGCTGCAGCCGATATGCGCCTTTAAATTTGCAATAATTTTCGTAAATAAGACGCTTACACTTGACAATGTTAAAGTCATATTATCGAATGCTATTGGACATTTATCTGAGTGAGTCATGAAGCTTCCGTTAGCGATTAGAAGTTAAGCTTATAGAATACTAAAATGCAATGTAGGCTATGTATTTTCGAGTATTAGTTGAGTCATGAGGGGGGCTAACTTCTGAGTAAATATCTTGAGCACATTAACTTCATCTGGTCCCCAATCATTGCATTGGATAGCATATGTATGGCAACTTGCACCATTTAAGCTTCAAGAGTTACTAGAAGTTGGTTAATATAAGGTTTCTTGCAGAATTTCATCAGAGAAGTTAACTTTACTGCTTGAATTGAGAGTGTGGCGGCACCTGGCATCTTTCCATACTGCCTCACTACGAACACGTACCTATTTCTTTGATTGCTTCAGCTGTGATGATAGCAGTTTTTTGTAAGAACGTAACTTCTTTGAAGAAAATTATGTAAAAGTGTCTATATATGAGTCAAATAATAGTTATTCAGCACTGAGTACATCTGATTTCTTAGTCTTGTTCAGCTATCGCCAAAACTTTGCTCATCAGGCGTCGTTCTCCGATGATGTCTACCTTCTAGCTGGCTTGGTACGTTTAAATATTCCCTAGCTATGTGTTCGTGAGAGCAGGATTCCTTCACCATTGACAACAAAGGAAATAAATCTAGATCTTTTACCAGTTTTCAATATTACTTGTTAAGCGTAGAATATTTGGCAACAATTATTGATATATGGCTCCTGAATAGAGCCGAATCAGCGCAGCGCCTGCTGTCGAATCTCACGAAAATTTGTAGCAAGCAGCGTTGGAAGACCGGTGACATGCGATCTGTTCTGCGGTAGTGCGGCCAGTTCATAGCATTGCACGCAGTTACATTTTTTCAGGCAACGAATTTGTTGCGTTGCATATCGCTTGCTGCTTCAATGTGTTCCCGGCCTAAGCTAGGTAGCTACTTTGTACGATGTCAGGGTTCTGTTGTGCCCGCGGGCCGTCCGGTTTGTGCTAAGCGGCCTGTTGTAGTGGCTGGCCGTAGCAATTAGCGTCTTGAGCTCGCATGGGGATCCCTCCTTACAGGCCACATTGTGGCTGACCCTGGAAAGACCGAGGGTGCTGCCAGGGCCGTAGTGGTTTCGTTAAGGCTTTAACGGAGGGATCCTAGGAAGACCTGGGAGTGCTGCCTGTGCCGTATTCCATCCGTTACGGCTAACAAATATGTGTTTGCTACTGCCACCTATGAAATTGTCTGAGCTATCATATCAAAGCAGAAAGATGATGGGCTACAGATCAATATCTGCAGGTCCCGTAGTGGTACAAAAAATTGGATATGCCTACAAAATTGAAACTTGTAAGATTATGCCGGGCTACATTATCTATAAACTGTGGGAAACAGAGCTTGGAATAGGTGTGCATATACACAGGAGAACAATGCAAGAAGCACCGTCCCATTTCTATGCCATTATTAAGACGCAAATTATTTGGTGATGGAACAAATGCGTGATTCACTGATGAAATCAGAATTCTTAGAGAGGTTAAACGAGGTGTAAGGGAGAAGGACTGCGTAATTGTAGACAGGGTTAAGCGGCAGACGTTAATTTAGACCGTGTGGGTTAGATTAGTAGCTACTAGCTAACGTGTAATTTCCACGGTTCCCACTAATGTGCTGCTTATTCGTCAGTTTTCCTCAGCATCACTATCTATGGTCCCTTCTTCACTGCAGATATCGTAACGGTTTGACTTCTTCATAGAATATGTTCTTGTATTTCTCCACCTTTCGAGTATCATTTCCAAGTTATGTTAGAAAATTATTGTGCTTCTTTTTTAACCTCTTCCAACTTTTGTATTATTTTTTTCTTCAGATGATTTCCGCCTGCTCTCTCGCACGAAGAACCGTCCGTACGACCTATTCGGCGCCTGGATTACAGATGACTACCTGGTTACTGGGGAGCTCAAGTGGCTGCAGAATATGGTGCTTACTGTTGTTCAGATTTGCTTTATTTGCAAAATTTTGTACGGTAAGAGATTGTTGCCTAGTCACAAGTGGAACATAATGTCTGCAGAATGTGGTGCTTACTGTTGTTCAGATTTGCTTTATTTGCAAAATTATGTACGGTAAGAGATTGTTGCCTAGTCACCAATGGAACATAATGTCTGCAGAATGTGGTGCTTACTGTTGTTCAGATTTGCTCTATTTGCAAAATTTTGTACGGTAAGAGATTGTTGCCTAGTCACAAGTGGAACATAATGTCTGCAGAATGTGGTGCTTACTGTTGTTCAGATTTGCTTTATTTGCAAAATTTTGTACGGTAAGAGATTGTTGCCTAGTCACCAATGGAACATAATGTCTGCAGAATGTGGTACCGTTCTACTTAGCTTTGCCTAAATTTATGTTTTTGTTTTCATTTTAACGAAATATTCTACTTTTTTTCACTGGTGAGCAAACTTCTCTGCAACGTAGGCACGGTGTTTGTGGGAGTAGAAGCTATGCGTGTCGTTATCACGTCCTGCGTCCAAATTGAAGTGGTGATTATTCTCCCTAGTTCAGGGGAGCTCATATGCATGTTAAAGATTTTGGTCCCCTCAAAGGGCATAGGATGGGCCATAGGGTTAGGTTTGTTAGGTTCGTCTGTCCTATGTGAAGGGAGAAGAGTGGCATAAATGGTGTGAAGAATGGGAGGCAATCAACGACAATAACAACTAGAACGCCTCGTGGCGTTAGACCATCACCCGATGTGGATGGCCAAATTCAGTGCAGTCCTTTTTTAATGGCCAACTAATCCTAGTTTCTCACGTGGATGCTTAGTCCAAAAAGGATAGCGCACAGCCCCGTAGCACGAGCTATTTAATGATAAAAGAAGAAAAATGGAACGCCTCGTCGTGGCCTACGACAATCTGCCAAGGTGGTGGCAAATTAAACGCCGTAATTTTTTATGGCCAGCTAGGCGTATTTTTTTGCATTGGTCACAACCAGGTCAACCCACCAAACTCCCTACAAAAAATTATGTAGATTGCTCAACTCCTACCTGTTTTTGGGTGGATAAACATATAAATATATATATATTTACAAATATATATACAAGGTGGCCCATAAGTCATTTTACATTTTAGAAATTGAGTAAATTTTTTTTAAATAACTTTATTTAATTAATTCTTTTTTATTACAAAGTTTAGAGTCTGTATGTTAGCTCTGACTTAGTTACGAAAGATAATGTCTCTTAAATAGCCTCCATTCTCGGTTTCACAAACTCGAGCTCTTTCTAAGTTCTTGAGAACGCCTTCGAGTGGATGTGGTTGGGCTCTCTTCAATGCTACGCCTCGCAGCTTCAGTATTTTCACTTGTACGTACTGAACGACCTCGTCCACTTCTAGACCTATCACTTACAGTGCCATGCTCTTGAAAATGCTTTACTTAGTTCATTATTGCAGGCCTACTAGGGAGGTATCGAACTTGGAAATGGCGCATATACGATCTTTGCATTGCAACAATTGACCGTCTATTTTCAAAGTTAAATTCAATGTTCTGTTGTAAACTTATCCATACCAAAAATCTCCAAAGATTATATTTTTTAATTCTGAAAGCAGAAATAGAAATATATTAACAGAAAAAAGTTATTTAATTTTTAAAACGTAAAGTGACTTATGGGCCACCTTGTACTTAAATCTTCAACGAATACATCACCCCTTTTACTTCGTTCACGGGTGATAATTACATCAAACTAAGAGAAGCTGAGCTTCACCTTGACACTATGTCACCTACCACCTTCTAAACAGAGAATGGGAAGCGAAACAAGCTCGGCTACGAGTTGAACGCATTAAGCTAACTCATTGCGTCTCCTTCAAATATAGCACTCCTGCTCTCTCGACTGCCTCGTACCCTCACACGCGCGCCGCTTTCTCATCGAGTGCCGCTCCTCCTGTGACGAGCGAAGACAGCATCTCGGCCAAGAGCCGCCGCACCCTCTTACTCATCTATTCAAGCTCTCACTCATATTTGGGTGGACCTCTTGAGCATTATTTGCGAAGTATTTGCTATTGATATCTACAATGATCAATAGCTTCTATCACTGATCAGAATCTCGTGCTGTCCTAAACCAATACTATCTTCTTGAAAACGCCTTTATCTCACCGTAAGCCCTTCGCTATAGCAATGTGACTAACTGAGCATCTGTGATGGTGAAACATACTTATCAATAATTGCCGTTCCTATGAGTGTTGGTCTGTATGGAAATACCTTCGTGCATGGATCCCACGTTCCTATCGAGTTACAGAGGTGAGACACAGTGTGCGTCCCTTGTTTCTCCCTCTGTTAGATCGCAGTTGCAGTGAAAATGCAGGCATAAACTATTCCATGTATATAATACTAATAATCTGTGGTAAGCGACTTATTCCACAAAATTTCTACCTGCTTCCTGTCGTGGCCCGGAAGGAGCTTCTGCACGTGTGCTTCTCTCTTCTGCCTCCTTTTCTTCTCTTCTTTCTTCTCATTAAAATGCTTTGAACCTTTTATCCCGGCCAGCTTTGAACCTTTTATCCCGACCAGTAGTAGCACACTGACCATATTCTGACATGCAGAAATCAATCATCCACACCTACGAGCAGAAATGCTGAGACAAAAGATTAGACCTTCGAATCGCTGCGCTTGCAATCATATTTAAAAAAGCTACTAACACTTGATTCTATTTGTTCCCAAACAATATTTCCGAAACAGACCATTTCTGTCTGTGATTTCAGTCATTTCACAGTCACCGAGAGGGATTGATTTAAGGAAAAATAAAAGAAATGCTTCAACTATGTTTATTTGGTCCTAAAATTCCAAATAACTACTTGTTCTGACTATACACTACTTAGCTAGTAATGCAAACTCACTTCATTGGTTCTCAAGTTCAAATGTTCGCCATGTTAGTCATTTTAAACACGTCAAATAAGAAGTTGTTTGTGACAACCAAACGGCACTCGTTAATATTGAATGGTTTTCCCATCTCTCATTTTTTTTAATTGCTAAGACCAACATTTGCATTTTAGACTCATAGTTACTGTTTTTTATTGCATAATATTATCTGTTTTGTGGAGTACAGCTTTCATTTGGGTGGTTCATTTTCTGTAGCTATGTAGTATGGTATTTTAGTTGAAAGTTCTTTGTACTAAACGGTGGTGCTGTACACAGAGGAGCACCAGCACTCTGCTGCTCATCAGGTCGACGCAGGAGATCAGCAGCGAGCACGTGCCTATCCTCACTCCGCTACTCAAGCTCTTCAACAACAACTCCGCCTGCGCCCGCACGCTTCTGGTGGCCTACAGACCAGAGTCTGGTCCTCCGCCTGATAAGGTCTGAACCTTCTGCTACCGTCTTTATTTCGTTAATGTGATCAGTGTTCTTACTGTACAATAGTACGCTAGTTCTAAATTTTATGTTCGTTGTGACAAATATGGATCTAATTTCTCATTATGTTCACAGGTGACATTTCAGTCTCTTAATGCCTGAAGGTGGCCAACTTACTAGACCGAAACGTTGCATCAAATTTTAATACAGTAATTTTGCGGTATCACTAAATTTTATTTCCGCATAGTATTAAGGAAGTTGACTAGTGGATGTCTCTTAATATTTAGGACGGTGGAAAAAGTACTCCTAACACTATCATTCCTATCAGTTTTCAGTTTTACCCTTTAATGCGAGCCAGGCCCTTTGAGCAAAAGTGAAGTCGCCGTGACTGCACAACGCAGCATTTTACGAGTCGGAAACTGGCTGAGCCCTGCAGTCGGAGTCGAACTTTGTTCTTCCGATTTTCCAGCCGTTGATCTCATCTAGGAAACCCACGTGCTCCTGTGCTGCAGATAAATCCCTGCTAGGGCCCAGAGGACTGAACGGCTGCATTCAATCACAGATTGTCAGAGCTATGACGTCAAGGACGGAAGATTCGCATGGCATATGCCCCCGCCCCTTCAACTGACCCTGTTGATGCGCTTGTCGTGGAGTAATAACAGGCTAAAATTCTGACTCTGTTTTCTCAAGCATCAAGACTTTGCTTCCCCATGTTGGAACAGAACGTTTGACCTCCTGACAAGCGAGAAAACGCCGTTATTTTGGACAAAACTAGTTTTAAAAATTATTTAAAAAGGTAATTTTGCATTTCTCCTGGGAATAAAATTATTTACAGGATTGCATTTATGATGTATGTATAGGCTACATTGTGACAGAATGGGTTGATCTCTTAACCTTTTAGCCTCCAAACAAACTGTTTGATCATTCTTCAAAAACAAGCACCAATCCGATGAAAATTGATTTTTAATATTGATGCTAAAGGTTAAACAGCAACTGCAGTAGCACTATTTAAATCTGCTGGGCGGCTGAAAGCCACGTGGGACTAGCATTGAAGAAGTACCCAGATATGGTCACTTGCCCTGTAAAAGGGTAAAGTTCCCCACGTACTCTGTTACGTGTTCTTAGCACGTAGTGACGCTGTGTTTCCTTCTACTTATTATGAATTAGAAAGCAGTTTTCGAACCCGGCATGTCAAATTGGCTGTTGTGTGCCAATATCCTTGTACGGTACCCAGTCTCTTGTAACGCATCAGAACCACTACCTACCAATCTGCTGCACCTAATCATATTAGCTACTGTCATCCTATTAGCCTCAGTGTTCCAGTATGCCGAGGTTACACAATGCAATCGCACTCACACTTAAATGTGAGGATGTGCAGTTTACATGTCGTCCAGATACCGTAACGGCGCTCGAATTTGAAAAGCTTACAAAAACATTGGTTTTTAATGTAATATGTAAAACATTATAGGTGTATGAAACTAGGTTTATAGGTCTATAATATGCACATAATATTTTATATATTACAATAAAAGCAATAGGTTTTTGGAAGCCTTTCAATTTCACCCACCGTTAGGCCTACGTTACTTGGGTATATAAAAGCTGGTCGCATGAACGACATTCGAGCTACGCATCTTCGCATCAAGTTGTGCGTGAGATTGTATACTCTAGCTCAGGAATAAGACGCTCTTCACTGTTGTCTTATCTTGCCATAACGGCAAAGCTCGGAGCTGGCCGGGGCTTGGGGTTTTGGCTGCTCTCTGTGAATGGACCTGCTCCTTATAAAATTCGAAACGTAGTTGCAATCTCTTGTACCGGACCTATGGTGTCACGTTGTATGTTACTCAAGTTCAATATGTTGAAAAAATAGATGACGAGATAGGTACAGAACTGTGCATTTCTCACCTCTCGCTCACTTGACACCGTGTAGGACTTGGCCCAGGGGATCGTACTGCCTTTACGTCTTGATATCTGCTTCACACGTGTAAATCGTTACAGTTTTTGTATGTTTCATTAGTCTTATAAAGCGTTTCAATAGGTAGTTGGGCGCTTAATCTTTGTCTACGAAGTGTTGCCATCCACGCTTGTCATGCTGGTAAGCCTGTCAAGGCAACCAAGGGAGGCCCCTAGTGTTGCCGTCATCATACAAGGGGTTGCCCCGGTAGGGCAACACTGAGCTGGGCCACTGCAGGTCGCAGTACTCAGTCGGCCTTCAGGCTTCGTCCTGTGTGGTCGACCAGCTCCTGCGGAGTGTTGGGGTATGGACTGGGCAAAGGGCATGGCGCCCAAGTTTCCATAAGTACCACACGTCCGTAGGAGCAGCCGGCAAAAAAAAAAATCCCAACTGGAGTGTGTGGGACTCACGCCTGGCCTGGTGCAGCTGATTCTATGGCTGAGGCTGTGGACTTCGTGCTGGGTCAGGGGTGCTTTCTCACTACCTGTTGCTAGCGTTGGTATGGACTTGGCATGACGTCAAAGTCTGGGTTAGTACCTCGTTCCAACTGCAGGAGAATTAATAAAAAATCCAAAACGATGGATGTCGGTCACAGTTAAACGCGTGTTTGGGGCTTTTGACCTGCTTTCAGCCCTACAATAGGGTGGGGGCCGCCGAGCCCAGGGGGCTCAAGACTGGATAAGGGAACGTTGCTCTCAACTCTCCTATCCTACCCTGCCAAGCCGGAAAAAAAACATTCATGCTTGTCTGGTGGAAGGGGTGCACAGCCTTCTCCAGGCGTGATAGAGCGCAGCAATTGGGTCCGCTCGGCCCCTGCACTCGACATAAACCAAGGATGTTCTAATAGGTGCGCACCCTCTCTATTTACCCTACGGGAGCGCTGCGTGTAAACATTTCCCTTCAACAGGCTGAGTGGTGTGTCCAATCAGAGAGCGGCAATGCGGCTGCTACTGCATCGCCTGCGTGGCTGTCAGACGTGGTGATTGTACAAAATCGCTCCTGCTGTAACATCAACGTACTACCACAGTTTGCTGTGGTATTACTGCCTAGTCTGAAAAGGCCACTCACGACAAATTTGTAATTTGTATTTTTGGTTTCTAATGATGAAGATTCCTATAACAACAAATTTCGTCACCTACGGCCATGGAGAGAAAAATTTAAAGAGGTAAACAGCGCCATCTGTTGTTCTTTAAAGGGCAGTTCCGTTGTTCAGTCTTTGCTCGATCGTAATAAGTTTTGTCTGGTCCAGTTTGGGCATTTAATTATTTGGAATGAAACGGCACGTTGTATAATAATTATTTTCTTGGCAATGCTCTCGCAATCTCCCAATATGATCTAGGCTAGTCCTGCATAAGTTATGGGGTTAAATCCTGTTCATATTTTTGAATCGTGAGATGACTGATGATAAACATGCATGATGATGATGGATCAATATTGGTAGATGAATATCGCTGTCTTGTATTTAAATGTTGATGTGTGCTGTCGCTCTATTGCAAATTTGTGGGCGATTTTTCATTGCGAAAATAGTAAGGTAAAAGTTCTCGGAGAATGCAAAATGCAGTGCATAACTTGCTTTATTGAGGAACCTCATTATCTTTCAACCTGTGGTTACTAATAATTCTACCCTATAAAGAAATATAGAAAATTGTGTGCATGTATATAAAGAGCTTCAATATAGAAGAACACCTTGGAAAGGAATGCAAATGGTGTGGTTATTTAACGACGCCATGTTGTTTCGGTTAACAAAGTTAAAATCCCTTTCATAGTGGAAAAGCTTTGGAGCGACGAGGAAGGTAGAATTTTCGCTACACTGTGATATATTTCTCATATAGTTAATGCAGCAAATTACACTAGGCTGTTGCGCATAAAAAACACTCCCTAAATCAAGCCTTCAAACCTCGACTTTTCTGAAACTTGAGACACTAGCCTCGGCTCTGTTGCTTTGAATTGTGTTGCATGTCCAAGAAGCAACCGTATTATACAAAGCCTCCCATAAACTGTATTCTATTGAGCCAAAATGACTTTTGGAAGTCTCACGAATAACTGATTAAGGGTCAACACCTGAACGAACGTAGTTCTACGAGTCGAAGCCAGAACTACTGCCTGAAGTTTCAAAAAGTTAAGCCTCAAAGGCTTAACCTCGGCGCCCATATGATTGACATGAACGATCTCATCAAGCAGTTGCTAATTCTGAAACCCATTTCACACGAATCCTTAACACCAACTCTATAAGTAAAAATGTGAACGCTCCAGTTCATTGTATGCTTACAACACTATTGTGTGATCTGAAGTTGTTTTTTACGAAACAGAAATCTCTATACTGTAATTCAGATATTTAAAATGAACAATGATGCAATTGGACATTGTCGTTTAGGTAATACGTCATGCGATGACTATAGTGTGAATAGCGCTTGACTATATATGGAACAAGTAGAATTATATTCCAAGTGTACCTATATGGAACGTAAGCTGATTGTACAGTGCACGGCCTTTTCTTCATTAGCTACTTATTCAAATACTCAGGCATGTTTTCAAGTATTACTTCATAATACTGAATGCCTATTTTACAAGAAGCAAGCGGAAGCGACCATCGATTTTTCGCATGAATATATTGGGAGGTCTCTACACATATTTACAACCGTAATCTATCAATGATGAGCATGTATAATAAAATCTCTATTTGATTATTTAAAAGTCTATGAACCGAAATTACAGTTCGATATATTCAAAATGCGGGACAGTTTTGGTTTAACTTGCTTAAATAACGCCCAGTCTGTTTAAAACAATAAGAAAGAGCGCAACCAAGCTACAGAGCAGGAGTCATACAACCTCTCCGTACCACGGCCGTCGGCCAACTGAGACTCGGAGTAAGTATAAGGGGAGGGAGCAGGCGTCCGGTAGCAAAACAACTAAAGAGCTCTAGAAGGCTTTTTGGAGGTGTGGCCAAGACTCAGAGGCCTGTCGCATTCAGCGCGCTGAGTAACCCCGGGTTACGCAGTGTGACCTCGAGGGTAACTCCGTCTCCAAAATCCGTGTCGCATTGAGCTGTTTACCGTCAATGAGACACGCCAGGGTTACCCGGTGTTACGCAA
>LQNS02278175.1:3375722-3391724 GCA_001587735.2 Parhyale hawaiensis | reverse complement strand
TTTTTAAAACCCTTTAACTGGCCCAAGAAGCGAATGAGCTTAGCGTGGCCTCTTGTCTCATTAAATTCCTTGTCTTATAACTGAATGTACTTACCTGTACTGTTTTTTATTGGGACAAATAAATTCTATGGAGTTTCAATAATAATAATAATAACGAGCTTTTTGCAAAAAGCAGCGGCCTTCAGAAAATGCACTATTTTTACTTTCAAGCATCATATTTTCCAGAAACTGTATTTCCCATCGTAATTTAGCACTGAAATTTCATGGTATCTCATCTTGTTATTCAGTAAATGAATTTTCTCTCACCTAAATGGGGTTTGAGTAGGTTACCTTAGCCATTAGCTAGGCCTTCGGGACGTCTGTCTTTCGTGCCCACTTTGCTTCCTTCCACTTTCATACTCCATGACTAGAATGACAACAGACAAGAAGGACTTCTTTCCCGACTTGCTGTTCCCATGCGCGTTGATCCTGTGTGGGAACACCTTCGTGCATGGGTTCCCCGTTTTTCTGTCGACATACTATTATGTCCCTTCATTTTCCTCTCTTAGAAGAGCTTAGTACTTATTTAGGGAGGCTTAAATCTTCTTATAATACCTAATACCATACCTATCTCACCTAAATCTGTACGTGACAGAGTAATGGACCAACTACGGTAGCAAGCAGGATCGCAAGCAACCAACCAACAACTAAATCATTATATACTGGATAATTTGCGAACTTGTAATATCGAAACGAAGATAATATTTTGTCCAAGAGTTCCTCTGTTCGACTAAATTCGGATAACCTTCTCGAGCTACGTAGGGTGTTGGTTACTTGCCGGTCCCCCCGAGGAGTACCGGATGAGGCGTAGGGTTGGGTTAGTTAAGTTGGATCATTCTTTATTACAGGAAATTTCACCCTTTGGTTACTGTATTGGTTGCTAGGTACCTAAGCGTTAGTCACGTGTTCATAAAATTTATCGCTGTCTTGCTTGAGGGCTTTGCTTGTTTCGAATTTCGTATTGCTTCTGACAATCTTCCTTGCTTAATGAATTTTGTATGAGAACTACGCCAGAAATTACTTGGTGTGCTGATGACGATCACCATGCATCTACTGTGCAGGCATCATCAAACTACGGCCCGACATGCCCGACCGGGTGGTGGTGGAGCACAACATCGCGGAGCTCATCAGGAGGAAAGAGAACATCAAGCGGCGCGTGGACGAGCAGCCTGGAGTCAACATGTGAGACTGTGACCAGCGGATTTTTCGTTTGTAGCACTTGACGAATTGGTCTCGTTGAACCATCAGTTACCGTCTAACTTATGCTAGTTATTGTTACAAACGTGTGGGATTCCAAGTAAAATATTCTCTGAAGTATCTGGAGTCAGAGATGCAGGGTCAGAGTTGGTGGAAGTCGCACACTCTTGGGGGTCCAGGCGTCGGAGTCGGACTTGAACATCCGAGTCGGCAACTCTGCCTTGAGTTGTCATTGTTATTTTGTTTCAAGCTCATAGATTTGGTAACGTATCAAAAGTACCTGCCTAATATAGACAGACTGGGGCCCCGGCCCTTACCAATCGGGGCTATTTTTTTTTTTTTTTGCCGCCTGGGGTCAATCCGGTCTCGACCCCGCCACATCAATGTTTGTAACTCCCTTCTTGACGAAATATCGGTCTTTGTCGGTCTGCAGTGTAGAGTATAGACCGATAGAAGGCATCACCTCTTCCAGTTGCGGACTTTTTTCGTCATCCCGGTCGCACAGGCATCAAACTCGCCATTCGCTATGTACGTTTGTGTACAGGCATCGGTGTACGTGCGGGGGGGCGTTCAAGTTCGTGAGCTGTGCCTGCTCGCTGTATCGCAGATTAGGTTAGGTATGGTTATTTTAGGTCTAGGTTAGGTAGTGCTTCTGGTGGTTGTTGCGCGGCAAGAAAGCTTATGTGAACGCACGCAAAGTGATGAGCGCACACAGAATGGCGAGTTTGTAGCCAGTGTGTCCCGGTTAACCCCGGACCGGCAAAGTTTCAGCTCCAGTCGTTTATACCTTAAATTACCAATGTTATACGCTACTGTCACAAGCACATATAGCTACCTGTAACAGTTACTATATCATAAGCATTTAAATTTACAACAATATTATCACTAGCGTTTACAATTATATATTACTGCGAGTGTAATTTAATGTTGCCAAAAGCATGTGGAATTGATTGTGTTGTTTCCACCTCCTGACACGCCGCCGATCTGTTGCTAACTGAACACCGCGTGTTGCCCTTTGCAGCGCTGACTACGATAGCGTGAAGCAGTACTGTCATCCCATTGACCACACTATTGAGATGGATGGCAACGTTATTGGCATGGCCCTGTCTCCTGATCACAGGTTTGCAATAGTTTGTTCGTTCCTGCCACTGTTTATTTTAATTTGCTTCCACATTTAAGCTTTTGCAATTTCTTTTTTATTAGATTTCCCTCTTTGACTAATTGTTTCCTGTCACGACAATCTCCCGTTTATTAGTTTTCCTGTTTCCTTTCTTTTTTTCAGTTGGTTTCATCCTTTCTTACACACTGCAGTACATTGGGTGATTACCATACCGCACGAGGTTCAGGCGGTGTCATGAGTGCCATTTATCTTGTAACGAGTTATTGCTGCTCTCCGAGATCATCCAAAGAGCCAGCGGCGAGTTATCTCCACAAAGCAGCGAAAGTGTCTCCACACTAGCCATGGAGGCTCAGCTGTTGCACGGCTGATCATATCTCGAACTGCTATTGTGTTGTTATCAACAGGACAACTTTTTTAAGCATAACTGCATCTCCTGTGAAAGACCGGATGTGATGCTAATTTTTCCCCTTCGTTGAGAAAAGGGGTAGTACACGTTTGTCTTTTCTCCCTTAGAATCGCTACGCGTGCAAACTAATTATTGTACTATGTTCCTTCCTTTATTTTAACTATCGAAATAATCGTCACCATTCCTTGTATTAGCTGCTAGTATCACCTTCAAGTATGTCAACAAATTTATAAGTGCCTTTACCCTGAGGTTGAGTCAGACTGTTTACGTTTAGTATTTTTGAGCATTTATCGTATATTTGGGGATTTATCCCAAGAGTTGCGGGTATTTCAGGTTGAGATCCCCTGGCTTTGATATGGCTACCTACATATTGAGAGGTATTAAGATGAGTAAGAACTATTATCTTCGGGAATATACAAGAATAACACTTGGATAATCCGAACTTCAGTTGGCATAGATGAAACCCGTATACAGGTATACGGTGCACGATGTAAATGCACTAGCTATGCAAATGCACTTAGATAGGTTTACCTCCAGCTCTAATTTTTTCTGTAAGAAAGTTGTACAAATAAAAGCTTTAATTCAATCTGAGGCGTGCAGTTTATTGCAGAGGTTCATCAAATTTACTAGGCATGATGGGCGGCGACGTGTACTTTAGTTCTGCTCTACTGCGTGGCGACGGCAAGCTTACAGTAATGACTTGATCGGCACACTTCTACCGCGACGTTCTGTTGGATGCTTAAGTGACGTGATGATATAATAATCATAATAATGAAATCCTCGCAGATTCTTGTATGTGAATAGTCATCCGTGGCCAAAGGGCGAGATGACACATACGCCGTCCGCCTGCACCGCCCCTCCCATTGGCACCCAGATCAACACCCACGTCTTTGATCTGTCCACTTTTACTGAAGTAAGTTGTGCGTATGTATTGCTTGGTTACGAGCCGCGGTATTTTTTTCGTCATTCCTACACTAGCTACTAGTTTTCCTCGTTAAATTGACTGGAAGGATGAGAAGGATTCTCAATGATATTAATAATGGTATGCTTATAACTGTGGCGCTACTTCTACTAGCAGAGTGCCGTTCTCACCTTTACAAAGGCGTTCAGACGACTAACTATACAAATCTATGTGTGCATAATACCACAGTCTTATTTGCATCGCAGTTTAAGACAGCGAAGACCAGGACAGCAGACTCTGAGCAGAGCAACTGCTAATTTACTTTTAGGAACTCATGATTCGTACCACTGCCCTAATCTTCGCTTTCTTAATGTGGTTCATATCCACTGCTTCTTATTCTTGTATCCGCTTTTCATTTCTGATGACATGCCCTACTCCCGTCTCTCAATTGAACCGCGTACGTACTTCACCTCCCTATAACTGTGTTGCAGGTCGGTTGTCTGGTACACGATGGCACGGACTACGTGTCCAGTGACGAGTCCTACTACATGTTCCCCTCAGTCTCTCACTATTATGTCGCAGGGTAAGTGGATAGCACTTATACGTATACCTCTGCTAGCTGGTGATCCTATTACATGGTCTTGGAGAATATCAGAACTACGGTAAATTAAAATCTGAACTGGAGCCTACACGGAAACCCACTTGTCGAAGCATGGCACAGCCTCCCTCGAAAACAGTTTGACAGGCACTGAGCCCGAACAAACATTTCCTGCGAGACACAGATACATATGGAGACGCCACTGTCGTCTGTACATCTTCGCTTTCGCTTCGTTGTGTGACTACAGTAATACCACTGACAACTGGAGTGCATATTTTAGATAAGGATAACAGTTATGTTTTGATTTTGTCATTAAACTGGATATAAAACTGGATGCGGTCTTCCAGTCATTTACTACTAACATAATGTAAGTTTGTTTGAGAACATCGCGGTAGCAGTACGAGCGTTCAGTGTGACAGAATTGCACATTGGAAGCTTAGGAGCTGAAGTTAGGTATTATTTTAGAACTCTTAGTGTGACGTAGCTAAATGTTTTGGATCTGAAGGGTTATGGAGGTTTTTAAACGTTTTTGTATTCTAACTCACGTGATTTTCTTTCTGTTGTTTTCCCTAAAGAGGTCTAGCATGGGTCACAGAATTAGGCTTGTGTGATTAGCCTAACTTATTAGCGTCTCGTCCCAGTTGCCCCTGTACGGCAAGTTGTCTTTGTCTTATTAAGGCCGGAAAGCTATCTTCTTTTTCCTGTCCATATTGCTTCTTTCTTTTTCCTATCTTTACTATCGGTCATCGTTCAACTTGTACCTTTTATTTCCTTTCTTTTCACTGCCATTTACAGTGGTCCTCTGTGCCTAGGCTTCAATACTTTTGATCGATATTCTTCACACTCCATGTTCCTTCCTTTATTTGAATCACTAGTGCCCTGTATACTCTCGTGCTTCTGATCTACGTTTGTCTCGACATATGTACTGTATATTCCTTGTGTCTCCTTCACTTTGCCCGGCCCTCAGGTGTATATTCTGGCGGGCCGTTTTCCTTCCTCAATTTATTTGGGCTTCACGACCCCAAAGGTCCCTAGTGCCTTCTTCGCAGGGGATGTTGCTGCTTGCCGCAGTTTCTGCTGATGAGGTTAGTTTTCTAAAGTTAGGTAGATTCTTTAACTATCTTTTGTTGTCCCGCGAGGTGGGCCGCCGACCGAGGTGACCAACTTTTACTGCGGGGCTCTTGCTCTCGCCCGTGCTGAGGGACCGTCTGCACGGGCGCTTCTTTCTTCTGCCTTTTCTCTTTACGTCTTTCATCTCTTGCCGCCGGAGCACAACGTTGTGGTTCCGGCTGTAAGCCGAGTAAATCATCTTAGATCGTTGTTGATCGTCTTAGATTCGGAAATAGTGGGATAATACCAATATAATAATAACAATAATAATTCACTTTGCCCGCCGAAAAAAGGAAACTTGATATTTAGATATAATTAGCTGGCTAAAATGCCAGTAAGTTATTGATGTTGCAACGCCATAGCTCAGACTGTGTGTGGTAGATTTCTGCCGTACGCTTCACTGGTCCTTGGGGATTTATCTGTAGCACGAACAAGTGCTTGCAAGTTTCCTATTTAGGGTGTGCGATCAACCCGATTTGACCTTTACACCACGTTCTACACTTGTCGTGGCAGCGGGGGCAGCAACGGCGGCGTGCTGTGGGACCGCCACTATGGCTTCCCTTTCGCCAAATTGCCTCACTCCGACACCGTGAGCTGCGCCGCCCTCTGTGCCGTGCGGCCCGACATGCTCATCACCGTCAGTGACGACAAAACAGTCAAGGTTAGTTGCCCTCATTTATTATAACCTGCTTTCTCTTTTATAGTTTTCGTATCTGATACAGTGGGAAAATTTAAGTATGACAATAATCTTTATCTTGTAGCTCTTTACAACCGCAAAATCGATCGGTCATTGTTGAAGCACGTCATGCTGTTCATACGAAAAAATTTGTCGAATGTGGCCGATAAGGAGTAACCCTTTCATTTCTAAGCCTTTGTTTCATGAATTAATCTGCTTTTTTGTAGTAAGACCTCTATCGTTATGAGAGAAAGGGTTACTGGCAGCTACAATCTCGGGGAAATATTGAATATTTTTTCCCCTTTTTCTGTTGAGTTGTTTGAAGAGTTAGGTCTGTCAAGGTGGTGCAGGCTCGTGCGAGTAACACGGGGCGTCACCGCAGCAAACTCAGATCAAACAGTTGCCATATGGTAACTCGGGCTTGGGGCGAGCGAGGCCAGAAAGTAGTTGTTGGCTGTACGAGCAGTTTTACCCACTATGGTTTTACCCCACTTTCCACTCAGACCAGTGATTCTTAACCTAGGTTCGATCGAACCCCAGGGGTTCGGTGAGACAGTTTCATGGGTTCGGCGGTTTGGTTCACCTCACTCGTATTATGTGTGATGTCCAGCTCTGGTAGTTTGCTTTGTTATTTGAACTCAGTTATTTTGTGTGCAAATGATGCATGGGTACAAGCAGTGTCCACACTAATACAGTATATAGTTGTATACATATATATGCTTTGACTTTTGTAGAAACGCGCGCATTTTATTTTTTTCAATTACGAAGGGTTCGATGAAGGCATGTATGAAACTCGTAGGGTTCAGTATCTCCAAAAAGGTCAAGAACCACTGACTTAGACTGTCTGTGGCTTGAAGGCAGCGTCAGACAAAGCTAGCTATATTTTTATGTGAGTTTGTATATCACGCATTTATGTTTTGCCATCTGTGGTGACAGTTTGAGTACATCGTCATGTTAGTAAGGCAGTGTGCTGTTGAATTATTTAATGCTAGTATACGGTAATCTTGTTTTTCTGTTAGTTTAGGATAGAATTGCCCCACGTTGGAAAGTCATATGTAGGTTCTGAAAAAGCTCATAGTTTAATAATGGCAGCTTGGAGTGCGAAAGTAAACGACAAATCTGAGAAAGTGAGAACTGGTTGCGAAAACGTCTGAGCAAAAGGATTTACCCTCTTTGAAATGTGTATAGTTGGGGACAGCGGTCCCGACAAGGTGCTCCTACAGCCTGCAGACACGTGCCTTGCTGGGTGGGAAATACTTGCCCTGGATGATACCCATAAACTAGTAGTTACATCTTTATTCCTTGATCAACTGTGAGTATAATCTAATATAATTTAATGATGGTTAGTAGTTCGATCGTAAAGCAATGAGCCTTTTAACCTTGTCAATTGTTTTATATTGTGATAGGTAAGAGTTATGATAATGCCTGCCATGACCGTCAAAGCACGTCCCTGCCCGAATACAATAGAAAGATTTGGGCAGGTGAGCCAGAGCGGAGCAGTTGATGTTGATGAAGAGGTGACAGTTTGTGCCGTTGCAATTTGCTCTACAGGTGTGGAGGTCGCGTCGTCAAGTCCGCAAACACAGAATTGCCCGGGCCGTGCCTGCTGAGAACCTTCTGCCGTCCTCCTTGTAATGAATGTTGTGTTGGCAGCGGTGCAGACGCTGACAAGATGAGGAAACTCCCTGCGGCAGTTGTTTTGTGCATTACAGTTCTACTGTATCGCCTAAACGGCCGATCTTGCCAACTTGTGCAATCATTTGTATTGAGTTCAGCCAAAGTTAGCCTGGGGTCACTGTGTTGAATATCCCTTTAGAGAATACGGTGGGGAAGTTATTACTGTAATACTGATGATAGAAGTGATGTGCAATCATTTTTGAAATTCGTTCGATATCTTATGAAAAGGGTGAAGACACTTCGGCTACCATGCCATTGCTTGCTCACCAACTCTTGTACTTAATTCGATAGGTATAAGTTTGACTCATTATTTATTAAGTTTCCTAGTATGTGCGTGCCGTTAGTAGCGGGATGCTCGAGTGCCGCGCGCTGCAGCAGCTCGAGACCGTTGCAACCAGGCGAGTTCTGGCGTTTGGTTCACTGTGTCCACATTCGGTGCACGGATGCTACTGCGGGGCACTGACCTTTACCAAAAATGAGGATGGTCGGGGGAGGGGCTGGTGGGCGTAAGTCATCGCATAAGAGCCTTCGTCGCTGGTGCTATAGCTCTTGACTGTCTGTGGTCAGCTGCAGCTTTGTACTCCCTTTGGGCCAGCTGGCATGTATCTACAGCACAAACCACTATGTGTGAGTTCCCCAATGGCGGTGTGCACTATGCAGTCAAGTTGACTTTATATTTGAACGTTAACTGTTGATTTATAGGTAGGTACTAAGTGTCTACAAAATATTTAAGTGTTAGTTTGAAGTGAATGAGCGTTATGCTGTTTACTGTTAGTTTTCATCCGCTGTAAGAGACTTTAAGGACACCACACACACTCACATCACCACTAAATTCTTTCGCCTCATTTGCTTACAAAAATTACAACGTGAGTATCGATTAAATGTGCATAGTGTGATATAGCTCAGCGGGACCTGTGGTGTAAAGCTTGCAGTATCGGTCCGTAGGCACCCCAGTATTGCGAAGGTGTTCACATTGCTGTGTTCTGTACCGTGTGTGTGTATGTGTATCTGGTCTGATTTGCCTGTGCGTTCACCGCTGCACCAGCTGTTGCGCTGAAAGTTGATGCTGTGCTACTCACTCAGCTCGTCAAACGGCGCAAGCCATGCCAGCGGGCTGTAATTACCCGCAACGACCGTAGTTATATGTATCACTTGCTACTCTCCGTGATATCTTTGCGGCAGTATTGTTTTCTTTTTACACAGCGCTTTGATATTATAAACAGATAAATATGATATTGACGAGTATGTGGAGGAGAAAGAAGCGTGAACTATTATCCAGAGCATGCTGTGTTATACCAGCTGTCAAAACAGTAAAACGCTGAATAGACATCAACTCTGAGGCAGACTGTTAAAATCAGAACACCTCGTGGCGTTAGACAATCACCCGCACAGGGGACTAATTCAATGAAGTCATTTTTGATGGCCAGCTAATCCTAGTTTCTCATATGGATGCTGTGTCCAACGAGGCTAGCTCCACGCACACCGCCCCATGCAGATCTTTTAATAATAACGTAGGAAAAATGGGATGCCTCGGGGCGTGAGACGATCTGCCGCGGTGGAGGCAAATTCACCGCGGTGCAGAAAAATTCATTGCCTTCATTTTTTATTTGCAGCTAGACCTAGTTTTTTTTTACATGGGTCACATCTAGGTCAACCCACCAAACTCCTTACAAAAATTATGAACATTGCTCAACTCCTTCGACCCCTTATTGGGTGGACAGACAAATATACTTAAATCTTCAACGAAAACATTATCACCTCTCTCACTTCGTTCGCAGATGATAATTTCACAGTGTACTGCTTGTCCATGAGACATTTGTGTATTGCATTACACAAGTTGTCCGCCTCCATACATCAGTAGGTTACAGTTCACGACGTGACGAATCCAAGTTTTTCGATTGCGTAAACTAGAAACGTCAAGTCTTTAATCCATCTTATGGCCATGACACACGCTAGTCAAAAGAACGAGTATTGTTATCTTTTCGTCCTAACGTTGTGTTCATCTCTCGTGATCACAGGCAAGCAATGGTGTAAAAATGTTTACCGTCAGTTCTGTTTACTTCGCAAGTACCGTTGGTCAACTTTCGGTCATATCATTATGTCGCGAAGGATTTATAACTCAAAATTCTTTACAAGTGAGTGCTATTTGTTGGAGCACATCGACGCATTCAGACGAAAAGATGACTAGGGGGAACTACCCAATTGCCGAACTAACTCTATTTCCGAGCAAACAGTTATTATTTGATGGGATTAATATACTCACCCATCAAATAATGACGTTTGTTCGGAAATATAGTTCGGCATTTGGGTAATTCCATACTCGCTCTTTTGGCTAGCGCCCTCAGGGGCATGTTATGGCGGGCCCTTTCCCTGCCATAATATGTTTGGGCATCACGCACCCAAGGGTCCCGAGTGCCTTCTCAGGGGATGTAGCATCTGGCCGCAGTTCCTGCTGAGAAGGTTAGTTTTGTAGAGTTAGGTATGTTCTCTATATTTCCTTTCTGTCCCGCAAGGTGGGCCGCCGATCGAGGTGACAGACTGTTTCTGCGGGGCTCTTACCTCGCCCGTGCGGAAGGCCACAGAAGGAACCGTCCGCTCGGGCGCATCTTTCTTCTGTCTTCTTCTCTTTTGGCACTTCATCTCTTGCCATCTGAGCACAACGTTGTGGTACCGGCTGTAAGCCGAGTAAATCATCTTAGATCGCTATTGGTTATCTTAGTTTCAGAAATAGCGGGAAAATACTAATATAATAATGATAATAATGATCTTTTGGCTAGCGTGTGTCATGGTCCTTAGTTTATTAAGCGGATTAGATGGCCTTTACTATTGAAATTTATATTTTTTGGTGAACCTATGGTTTCTTTTTGTAAAGATACTCATCTACGACTGCGTGTCTTTAGGTTGCTCCTTTGTTATTTAATAATAACGATATTTTATTTCATTTATTATCTATGAGTTTTTCATTAGATAAGTTAGTGGGGGAACAGCACCGTACTTGAGTTCCTCATTTCTCTTGACATACCCCCTCGTCCTTTATTTCTTCCCAACAATGGTAACATTGGTAATAAAAAAGTGGCTCAAATTGATCAATTTACAACTTTTCTTTACTTTTTCACCAATACTGCTCTTAAAACTTGAAAGCATCAAAATTTATTTTGACGATTCAAGATATACCCGGGAACTCATACCATAAAGCTTTATGTCCCGTCGTAATATCAACTTTTATGAAGCCTCTGCCAGGAGATTGCGTTAATTGTTGAGACAAATATTTTCATATATACTTTATTCTCTAATATTATCTCCCTTCGGGGGCATCAGATGGGCCATAGTGTTGAGTTAGGCAAGTTCGACTATCCCATATTGTAAGGAACAGTGCCCCTGGGGCTTAACTTGAGCTTCGGGACATCTGTCTTTCGTACCCACTTTCCTCTTTTCCATTGTCATCACGTAGTGCCGATGCGCTCTTCCGCTCTCCTTTTCTTCCCCAAATTGCTAATTCCATTTGAGTTGATCCTCTGTGGGAACTCCCTTATGCATGAGCTCAAGTTTCATTAAATTGTATGTCTTTTCCTCTTCCTCTCTGGTATACCTTTGCTGTGGCCGAGAGGCACTATCGTCTCTCACGACGATTTTGCGTTCACGTAAGCTTTCTTGCGCGCCACCACTAAAATAAACACTGCCTAAGCAAACCTAACCTACCCTAACTTAACCTCGTTATCTAACCATACCTAACCCAATCTAACCTTTCTAACGTTACCTAACGTTATCTAACCCAACTTAATCAGCGATACAGCGAGCAGCGCAGCGCACCAACTTGAACGCCGCTCACGCGCACACGATCTGCGTACACAAACAGGCACACATCTCCGTCGTGAGAGACGATAGCGCGGCCGGGAGGCTATGACTTAACTCAATAACAATATTTTGTCAGTATCATAAAGTACCTACTTGTTATTAATACGCCAAGAAAATATATGTGCGTATTTCACCATCAAAGTGACCCTTGTGAACATGAAATGTAGTTAGCATGCTTTGGTCTTCCGTGAGCTGTGATATCGTATGCGCTTCCTCATATTCTCGTGCGAAATGTATTGAAAGTATTAGGTAGTCTTCTTCGATCAATATTGTGTGTATAATTTTATGTTGCCTGTGCAACTTATGTTTTCTTTATTTAATGAAAATATGAAGCTTCTCGCGCTATGTTGTGTAATAGGCCTACTCCTAATAAAGATATTTTATCGTTATATTGGCGTATTTCAAATCCTATATCAAGATTAGACAAGCTCTAATATCTGGGCCCGCACAGTGTGCTTGTGCGTACCCTTTCAATAGGCAAAAGGATAAGCCAGTTCGCTTATCCCATCTTCTGTTATGGTAGTCATGCTGCCCCTAGGGGCCGTTGGTTGCTTTTATCTTAAGCTAGGATTTTCACTTCATTCAGTTTTTAAACTCCTACTGATATTACTTCCACCCGCTCTTCCTCGTCATTCCCGACTTGCTGCTCCCATGCGTGTTGATCCTGTTAAGGAATATCCTCGTGCATGGGTTTCACGTTTTTATCAACGTACTCTGGTATGTTATATCTTCTTTCCTCTTCTGTGAGGTCGCATTTGTAGTCGAAACTGAAACTTGAACAAATCAATATAGCTAACTAATACAAAAATGTTTTTGTTACCTTAACCCAGGAAAAAAGTTTGCCGTAAGTTACCTTACATGCCACAAGATAGCACTCTTGAAAGCGTAGAGTCCACTAAACAAACTCAAAATTTCAAAATGGTTCAGAATCCAGCATTTCTCCTTGATCCTTACCGTAATTCAATATCCCATTCCTCGTGACGTTCGTAAGGCCGGGTGCACACCAACGCAGAAGTTGCCTCTTCACTCAAGTTTTTAATTTGGCGGTCGTGTGGCCGTGACTATAACTTTCAGCGCATGAATGTCACGCTAAAATATACGCCATTGTGATTTCAAATTAACACAAAAGTAGGAGACGTACTCAAAGCTGGACAATTTCCGCTTACCATGGTGTTCAAACTGCCAGAAACGACTCTTGTTTTAGATATCTTAGCGGTAGAGCCCAGTGCAACCCAAGCCGTGTTTGCGGTAAATAATATAATCGAATGTGGAATNTACTCAAAGCTGGACAATTTCCGCTTACCATGGTGTTCAAACTGCCAGAAACGACTCTTGTTTTAGATATCTTAGCGGTAGAGCCCAGTGCAACCCAAGCCGTGTTTGCGGTAAATAATATAATCGAATGTGGAATTGTGTGGAGGAGCAAATTTTGCGTTAGTGTGCACATGCCGTAACAGTTCGTGTAAATTTGATGAAGATGGGCAATAGGGTTAGGTTAGTTAGCTTCGCCTTTCCTATATTGTGGGACCCGGCAACCCCAGGAGGCTCCTAGTTGCTCATCCTTTATTATGTTCTCCCTCTTCTTTCCTGAATTGCTGTTCCCATGCGAGTTGATCCTGTGTGAGAATACCTTTGTGCATGGGTTCTCCGTTGCTATCGACATACTATATGTCCCTTGCTCTTTCCTCTGTGATTTCGTTCCGCTCGGAAACGGAGGCTTAAACATTCTGACTACAACAAACAAACGAAACACATTTACTTCTCATATGAAGACGGGTGTCCAACAAGGTTAGGACACAGCATCCTGAGGTTTCCATGCTTAGTACTAACATTAGAATAATACTAAAAATAACATAGGAGACAATAATTATTGATATTAAGTTTGCAAAGATCTACTAGTGCAATACCTGCATTTTGATAAGAAGATGATAGTTACACTATTTTCCGTTGAGAGAAGCGTTGGTTACACAGAGCTGGGGTGGAAAGTTTTTTTTTTTTTTTTTTTGAGAGAGGGAGAGAGAGAGAGTATGAAATATAGTATGCAGCCTAAAGTGGGCTAGGGCAAGTCGCTGCGTATTAGTAAACGGTACGTTACAGGGATTTAAAAAAAAAAAAGAGAAAAGTGCGATGGGAAATTTGGAATACTGTATATAGACAAACTAACCATATTCAAGAGTGAATGAGAAACGAACATGTATTACAAGAAATAATAATGAAAAACTTGAAATAAAGTAGAACAGACAAATTAAACTACAGTAAAAGAGACGCTGCACTTTTGAAATTTAATTCATTATGTAACTGTGATTTCCCTATTTGTGATAGACAAGGATTTATTGGTGTCAAACAGCCTGTGGGGGCATTAGAAAAGTAAAGTAATCAGAGATCACGTTTAGAAGATATGAATTAACTTAGATGTTTCTATGCCCAAGAGAGTGTCTGTCACGGTTACCTTAAGAATTTTAGCAAAGAAGCGGTGTAAAAATTGATCATTTTCCCATATGGATGCAGTACACAACATATTAGGAGGGCGCAGCACCACGAGTGTTTAATTCTTAGTCCTACAGCAAACACCGTAACATGAGTGTTTTTATCTTTATTCTTAAAGCCAATACACGGGACAGAATTTGCCAGACGCTAGATTTTGTTTAACGCTTCCATTCAATGACAAAAACGAGGAAAATGTAATAATAAAACTAGACATACTAAACAATGTAAGCTGCAACACGATTGGTCAGATTTTGTTTGACGTTTTCATTCTAGCTCTGTTTACACAGTTCGATTACTTTACACCCGTGCAGACGGTCTCTTTCAACCTCAACAACATGAAGATCCCTGCCCTAAGAGATTGATTCTGGCGGGCATTTTTGCTTTCAGAATATGTAGCTATGGACCTCATTCATCCAAGGGTTGCCGCGAGTTCCTTTTCCACAGATGTTACAACTGGCCGCAGTCCGTGCTGACAAAGTTAGCAGAGAGAAGGCGTCTTATTGTGGCCAGGTTCGTGATCTGAATCAACGTGATCATGATCATCGCGATCACTGAAAAGCACAAGAACGGTCAATGATTTTGTTAGGAAGCATAAAGCGTAACGGGAAGACTCGCGATAAATTTGCTTCAAAAAGTGACGTCATCATCGACGAATCTATGGCTGAGCAGCCTAGGAGTATTTTAACTAATTTAACCAGGAAAGGCGTCCTTAATTGCGAAATTCATCTCTAGCGTATAAATAAACAAAGAGCATATATACTAATTTAGCAATTATCTAGAAAAAAAAGTGCAGCGCATGCTAGTGGAAACTTTCACAGCACTAGCGCCGAATTTGGTCCCTTTTGGCGACCTGATTTAGCTTATTTTTCTTAATTGAAGCCTTGTTTACACTTCATATTCAGTTCACAGTGCTCTTCACAGAGCATATTATTCCTTACCAACAAATATAAGCACCATTATAGCCAATTCTGTACGAGAGAGAAACCACAGTAACAGACTATTACTCGCTGTACTTGGAGACAACATTTTATAGTATGTTGCAGCTCAAGAAGCTGGCCAGACATGAGCGGGAGATTGAATGAAATAAATCAAAAAAATACGGTGATATGTTTAAGAAAACAACCTACGAAGGCCTGAGGTCCACACACTCAAATACTTCGACTCGTCGATATGATGTAAATTTGCTACGTGCGGTCACAGCTAAGTTTTATTTCAGTCCTATTGAGTCCTCCCGTTGCATTCTTTACTTCCTGGATTTTGTAAACAAACCAGAGACGCCGTTTCAATTTTTGATAAATATGTTTTTTATCATATTTTTACGGAAAATGGTAGGGAATGGATTTCTTATTGACCTTTAATTATTTTTAAGCCAAAGCATAACTAAACTAGCAGTATTTTAAGCATTTTGAACATACACAGGCATAAAAGTAAGGAAGCTACAATTCTGGAAGTCAATATTACGAACAATCATCATAACATTATTCAATTTATCCATAAATATAAGAAAACATCACGACTTTGCATTTCAAAGTTTGAACTTTTCTTGCCCAACGGCTGGAATCACTCTTTGATCACGCATGATTAGCCTGGTGAGGAAATCACACTTCGATCAATTCTCACCACTGATCACGGTTGATTGCTATCAGAATCACGTCAAAATGCAGTCACAAAATCGCGCGAATCATGCGCGATCAGGGGGAATCATCCGCACGGTGGTCACAAAAAGACGCCTTCAGGTAAGTCCTCTAAACTTCCCCTCTCTGCGCCGTATTTCCTGCCGGTAGTAACGCACGGGCTACTTGCGATCAAGTTAATAGAACTAATCTGAGTAATAATAATAATAATAAAATCATTTATTTTTCTCATAAGGTACTGTGGCCAACAAGATTAGGACACAGCGCCTGAGGTTTTCATGATTAAAACTAACTTAAGAATA
>LQNS02278175.1:3322827-3339836 GCA_001587735.2 Parhyale hawaiensis | reverse complement strand
ATCTTCTTGATGGCTTGCAGTTCTTTTTCCTGTTTCTCTTCATCATGAGATTTTGCAAGTTTATGTTCAATCTCTTCCAGTTTTCGCCGGCATTCAGTTTGTCGCTGTAATAGCCTACACACGATGACTCTTGGCATTTGATTGATTTTGCTCTTTTCTTTAATAAGCTTTTGCGCAATAAACTTGAATACCCCTCCAATCAGCTTAAATGCAATCTAAGTGCGCCGTATTCATAATACTGTCTTCTATACTTAGCTATCTGCTTCACTGAAGCGCTCAAATTTCGGCCTAGAAGAAACAATTGTCTACTACTCGTAAAAATCATCAACTCGTGAGTGCCCCGTTGATTATCTGCCGCATTTATACGTCGTGACCTGAGAGAAAAAAGTTATAAAACTGGAACAACAGAAGTCGCGTACATAATATTGTCCCGATTTCAAGAAGTGTTTCAAGCAAGAAAAGCATCCCGATGAAGAGATAAGGACCCAATTTTCACCATCTTCTACAAATTGGTCAATGACCAGGTTATCGATCTTTACGAAAACGTAACTGAACGACAAAATCTGCAACCTGGCTTATTTTTCACCTATTTCCTTCAAAACGGACCCTAAATAAATAAATTTTTAAATAAATACAACAAGCATTTTATTATATTAGGATTCTCAGGTGTGAAATATTTTGTTGCCTTCTATGTTTTATTGTATCGCGTTTTAAAGAAAAATCTGCTGACGAATTAGCGAAATTAGATAATTATGTACTAAACTTGGAAATCAACACGACGATGAATCGATTGCTATTTGTATTATATTTATTTATTTATTTATTTAACATTTATTTCTCCACAGGCGGGAGGCGTTCTGGATTATTATATTACAGCTTACATCCGTTTACATTGTTTAGGCAAGTTGTCACTTTTTTTCTATCACCAGCAGCTATGCAGAAAAACTCTGAATATCAAGAGAACAATAAATATTCTCAAGTCTAATAATTACAATGATCACAGTACGAGGTGCTACGCAGTTAGCTCTCAGTATATTTGTAACTTTTCATGACCTTGTGGGTAGCAAGTAACATTGCTGTACTGCTCTCTCAGAGAGACTACAGACAAAAACATCCTCTAATTCATGAAAGAATGACATATATGCTGGCATATTGTATAGAACTGTGGAGTTCCCACCTAAACTGTATCTACGGTCCTTGTGTCAAGTCATCAGTTGGTACCACTGTTGTTGACCTCGGTATTGAGGATTAAAAAATTCAATAACATAAAAGTTCTTTTAATTCTATAACGAATGAATTTAATACAGATGTGGCTTAGCTTACTTATATTATATCAGTTATACACAACGGGCCTTGGGTTTTCTTGGAAAAATAACACTTACCTGATATATTCACTCTATACAGGCGTGCACATCATTAGGCTTTCTACATGAATTAGTATCAATGAATACACAAAGCTAGGTCTGGGATTCATAATTTCGTAAGGAATGCCACTTTTCTTGAGCAAATGCAGCCCTGAAAGTGCAGGCGGGAGTAAGAGGTGACGAGCACCGCTGCGCTGTCGCGCTAGAGGCGCTGATGTGAACATGCTGACGGCCCTCCGCTAAGACCGCCGCTTGCAGGGTCAAAAATATTCAATCATTGCTGTACCATATACAAGATTGGACTGCAATATCTCTAAGCGAACTGCAATCGTTGACATACTTATGAGCAAAAATGGGAAATTAAAAAATCAAATCAATTTCATAATTACACAAAGAGGCGCTGGGTATCAGCAGTGGTCTTGAAACTGCGAAGACGACGTGGTGTTGGTTGCCTGCAGGGTTACGGCCTGCGGTTCGAGCGGGCGGGTGCACGAGTCTATAGTGCTGGCGAGTGAGGAGGGGGACTGCCTGTAAGGGTGGGGAATGGACTGGACTGGTGAGGGCTGCAGTGGAAGGAATCCAGACCTATGCAGCCTCTGGGGACTGGGTAAACGGCGTGTGAAGGTATGGAGCAAACGTCAACTCCAGCGCGGTAGGTACCTACAGAGGTAGAGCTGCAGTCTGAGAGCGCAAACTCCGCCCAGCAATGATAGACAGACAGAGAAATGGACGTACGGATATCATCAAAATTTAGTCACTGGTTCTTTGTGACATTCCTAACGGTTCCTGGCGAGAAAATCCATCCATAACTTTTGAGCTATAATGTAGGCAAACAGAAAACAAAGCAGGCAGAAAGGCAAAAAGACAAAAGGACCGACGGGTCATCATTGAAAGTTAATCTTCGGTTGCTTATAACATTGGTGTCAGCTCCTGTAAATTTCATCAGGACCCGCCATAACTTTTTAAGATATATTGCCATCAGACGACAAACTCTGGCAAAAGCACAACCTTCTTGGTAGAGGTAAAGATTTTGAAAATTGTATGGGGTTGCATATCACTGGTAGAGGTCGGGACCTGCTCTTGCAAGCACGCAATAGGCGCTGGCACGGGTGCCAAATGCAGGTACCTATTGGTAGAAAGCGTCTGGAAGTCATCAGTGCCAGAGATATGACTGGGGCGCAGTTGTCAGTGAAATGTGGAGCATCTGATGTCGGAGTGACTAGTGAATGTTGATGGTTCAAGTGTAGTGGAAAGAATAAGAGAGCAAGAGGACGTGGCGTTGAAAGAATGAGGAGAGCAAGAGGATGGGGTGTTGAAGAATGAGGAGAGCAAGTGGATGTTGGATTGAAAGAATGAGGAGAGCAAGTGGATGTTGGATTGAAAGAATGAGGAGAGCAAGTGGATGTTGGATTGAAAGAATGAGGAGAGCAAGTGGATGGGGGCTGAAACGGCTGAATGAGCAGGAGGATGCTATACATAAGAAAATTGGCCCTGCATAGAGAGTATATGACGCTATAATGTATGAACGAGGGTATGACGGAGTGGGAAATGGAAGAATGACTGAGTAGGCTAAGGAGTACAGAGCAACAGTGGGAGGCGTGCGGAATGCGGCTGTTACAGGGTGGCAATGGTTGTGTCGATGATCGACTGTCTCTGAAGATAGAGGGGTGAGGTAGCCATGAAAGCACAGCAGTGAATAGCATTGAAAATCGTGTATGTATTCATCACATGACAACAATAGAGTCAGTGGGGACGTTAGACGGTCATAGCTCGTCACGGCTAAGCAAGCATCGGCAAGTGTCCCACCACGATTCGGTTGACTCCGCCGAGTGGCTTCCACGGATAGTAACATCACCCCTGGCTCTGTTATTGTCACGTGATAAGGACACTATTTTCTATTACGTTCTCTTTATCCATGACTGCGGAGCTTTTTGCTCACCAGGCGCAATGAATTCCTATCGTTGGCACTTCGTTCTGACCCGAGCAGTAATGACTTGTGGGCCCCTCATGGGTACCAGGTGGGAAAATGGGCAACTGTTGGGTATCAACGGGCATAATGTGGGCTCTTAGTGCGGTACCCACAAGCTGGCTGCTCCATGTTATGACCACCTTCAGGCCTACGTGCAAAAGAACAGATTTTAGGGGCAGTCAGGGTAGGGTGCAGTCGATATCGGAACGTAACGCACATCAGAAAGTTTAGGACGGATCATCAAGAAAATTGTAGGAACCGTTAGACATTTCAGGAGATGCAGATGACCAAATATTGGTGAGGATACAAAGGACATCCTGGTTTCAATACAAATTTGAATTTTTTTTGTTAACCTTGCGTTGTGGATGTCTGCGCTCTCAGAGAGCTATGCTAGTTTTTTTTTGGTGCATTTGGAATTCTTACAAATTTTCAGCCATGCCTTAATTTACGAGTAATACTTTGTGGCCGGTCAGAGCTCTTCAGATGCGTTCATAGTTACGGCAATTAACATGTCACGAGGCTTTTAAATCGCAACCTGCATGCTTTTGACGCTCCTCTAGCAGCATTGGGTGCAAAGCGCCAGGTTTTGAAAACTTTAGGAAACTGCATCAACGTTTAGTGATTTCGAAGCACGTACCGCATGCAAGTACTTACTGCTTGAAACCAAAGCTATTATCTTATGTAACGCTCATATCAGCGATAATGAGTGTAATAATCGATTGATCGGCTGCACGGACTATGATGCTTGGCAGCGTATGATTCCAGGGAGCTCAATTATGACTTGGTATGGTGGCAAAACAAGGAATATAGTGATGGTGATTCCCAGGACCTCGTTGATGCACCCTTTGCCAGTAATTGATAGGCGCGTTAACTAATTCACAGCAGGCCTATGAGTAAACCTATTACTGTAATAGAGCTTTGTGTAAAGTGCAGGTTACTCAGTACGAGTATATTAAATATAGCTCCAAGAATCTGCAACTTAATCTGTAAGCCTCATCGTTATCCTGTATTGAACTAGTTTACTGAACTTGTACTGTAATATTATTGTATGAAAAGCTTCCTACGGAGAGAATCACATGTTTTTATTGGTTTATTGCCTGGATATACGTGGACAAGTTCTGGGTGTTTCACAAGTTACCATACAAAAAAACTTTCGAAAATATAGTTGGGTCCCTGACAACTTATGAGCATTCCACGTGGGCCCCACTGGGCTGCAGGGGGGGGGGAGGAATGACGGAAAACTAATGAGTTCTACCCTCCAGGGGCGCACATGTGCTGCAGCAGCTGGGGCCCATCTGGGATGTGCGTGGGCAGGTGCTAAATTCACCAAGTGAGATTCATCCAAATATTTTACAAAAAGTACCCGGGATCCATATGGGTGTCCGACCTGGACCTCACCTGGTACTAGGTGGATAAATGTTAGTGTGGTGTTTCAAGTCATCTTCCTAGGAATAGGGTGTGATGAACAACTTATCCAAAGTGTGTCGTTACGGCGCGCCTGTGCAAATTTCCTCTCCGAATCCCACTCGCCTGCGAGGAAGAGCACCGGCTATAGTCTTAGATAGCACAGAACACCCTTCCAATTGGAATTATTGCACTGTAGGACCGTCAGCGATTTTTAATATTTTGAAAGGAACCATTTTAAGACGTTTTTAAGACTACAAATTTTTGTGCAAACGCATCGCTTTCGAGAAAGTAAGTAAGTAAGTAAGTAGTAGTAGTAGTAGTAGTAGTAGTAGTAGTAGTAGTAGTAATAGTAGTAGTAGTAGTAGTAGTAGTAGTAGTAGTAGTAGTAGTAAGTTCCCTTTGTTTTCCAATGGGAAAAAATAGCCGGCGACTTCACGAGACCTAAACAAACCCATTTTACGTTAGGTTCCTACGGAGTCGTTAGAAAGCGTATAATGACACCAGTTATTATCTCTCCTAGAAAAACGACGAAAACTTACTTGCGCAATATCCCGGAAACGAAGCGTGCGCCTAAAAATTGGTATTCATGAAAAAATCTCAAAATGGCTCCTTTCACCAATATAATGTGTCAGAATATAAAAAATCGCTAAAGGTCCTAAAGTGAAAAATAACCTTCCAATTAATCAAGAAATCATTCAACTACTGCCTACATATACCTAATGAGAAGTACTTAAATATAGATAATAATATCATTTCAACACTTTTTAGAGCGCTAGACTTAATCGTTTGAGCAATCAGGCACAATGTAAAGTATATATCAGTATTATAGCTAACAGCTTTTCAGAGCCGACTAAAATATGTTATATGTAATATTGCACTCGTGTTCCTCTCTGTAACTTAAGGCCTGCGACGGACAATTGCGGCTACTGGAGGCGACCTGCGGCCCAGCCACGGCAGTGAATAATGGCTGGGGCGCACAGGCAACAAACTCGCCATTGGCTGTGTACGTTTGTGTACAGGCGTCGGTGTACGTGCGGGCGGTGTTCAGGTTCGTGTGCTGTGCCTGCTCGCTGTATTGCAAATTAGGTTAAGTTAGGTAAGCAAAGGTTAGGTTAGGAAAGCTTAGGTAAGGTTAGGTAACGTAGGGTAACGTCACCCGTTACTAAAATTGACCGTTGGGCCTATTTTGCTCGTTATAGGCCGTATATCTCCGGAACACTAACTTTTTTCTGGTCAGAGTGGGTACCGTCCTCTATTTTCGGGTAGGCTAAGGGAGGCAAGGACTGGTTTTCCTATTTTTTTTTTTTTAAATTTCGGTACCGTCCATTTTAGGTTAGTGGTGAAACCCGAAAATAGGGGGGGGGGAGGGCGGTAGACACTCTGACCCGAAAAAAGTTCGGGTTCCGGAGATATACGGCCTAAAACGAGCAAAATAGGCCCAACGGTCAATTTTAGTAACGGGTGACGTTACCCTACGTTAGGTTAGGAAATCGGGTTAGGTAACGTTAGGTAACGTAAGGTTAGGTTACGTTAGGTCAGGTGAAGCTAGGTTGGGTTACATTAGGTAAGGTAACGTTAAGTTAGGCTAGGTTAGGTTTGGTAGTGCTTATTGTATTGCTTCTGGTGGTTGTTGCGAGGCAAGAAAGCTTACTTGAACGCACGCACAGTGATGAACGCACACAGAATGGCGAGTTTGTTGCCAGTGCGGCCATCATTCTGGAGATCTCCCGCGTCCTGCAGGATCACATGAAGACGAAGTTTTTATGGTAGCACAAATCGAAATTAAGTGATATATGACACCTCCGATTCCCTCTCTTCGATCGAGATAGGTTAATACGATCAGCATTAACTATAGTCGGGTATTTCAATTCTGAGCATTCGGTTCGCGCATTGGATCGGGTTTCAAGCTCGGTTGCTTTAATTACGCTGGATGCAATCGAAATTCAATCTTTGGAGAAGTAAATGGGTCTAAATTCACATAAAACGATAACAGAAACATGGCACAGGACTGTGTAGGCTGCTGAAAGTGTTCCCTTCGAATTCATAGGAATGGTTACCGCAGATTAATATGCAAGTGTTCACATAGCATATGAAGGGCTCTCGTGGACTGGGAGGGTTTCCCTTGAAATTGGAATGGTTTTCTTCAACCGATACGTTTTCGCTTAGAATAAAAATGGTTCTCCCAAGTTGTAAAGTAGTCCCTTCATTGAAATAGGAATTATTCTCGAAGACTGAAAAGTGCTCCTTTAGAATAGCAAGGTTCCCATAGCCTGGGACGTGCGCGCTTAGAATAAAGCTTCCCGTAGACTGGAAGAAGTTTTCTTAGACTGGAAAAGGTTGTCTCTCAGCTGTCCTGGCGACCGGAAAATCGTCCTCATCCTCTTCCACCTGCAACAGTAACGAATTTGCTTTATATTAGAAAGTAGAAAGCTAAAATATGCTAAATACTGCTGATAAAACACAAATAGATAGGAGGTTCAAGCGTAGCTTCATTACAGAAGATGGAAATTATTTTTTACGAGCTTAAATCAAACTCATGTAGGGGAAATTTAAGTTACTAAAGATAAAACGCCTAACAACAGCGCATCATAATTCCTGTCAATTACAAATATTACATGGAATTCCCGTTGGAAACACATCTATCAATTCCTTAGACTGCACTAAAGTCATCTCACAATAGGAAAAAATTACTACTGCTGCTCTTCGTGGCATTATTGCAGCGGCTGTGACCAGCGGGTCGCCAAGAGGGTTATTAATATTCCTAACAAAATTGAAGGCCATCGCGGCGCCGCCCAGCAGCTAAATTGCGGTTTTGGCTTCTGCGGCGACCCTGATTTTTGATAGGGACAAAGTTTTCCTTTAGAATGGGAAGGGCTTCCTAAGACTGGAAGGGGATCCATTAGAATAACTGAATAAGAATGGTCCCTTCTGAATTGAAAAGGTTCCCGTAGATTCAATAGTCTTCTTTTAGAATAAGCTTCCATTTTCTTCTGTGCTAGGCAGTTCTAGTCCCTCAGGGGGATGCAGATGACACAGCTGGTGCGGCAGTGGCCCCGTGCAGCGTAACAGGAGAGGCACCGTTTGAGAAAGTGAATTTGATAATTTTCTTATCTGTTTGCAAATTTTATAAAGTATTTTTTATATAGTCCATCTTTGGCTAGGTACGCAAAATATCTTCATATCTCATATTATTTCACTAAATTACGCGCTTTTTAACTCTGGAGCAGCGTTTCCCAACCTGTTCTATGCCTGACACCCATAGAAAACATTTACGATGTTCTCGCTCCCTCTGCAAACATAATAACTCACCTGAGGAGAGAGAATGAAATTGCGCAAAATATGTGAACAAATTTATATGTCCAACCTTATTTTATCTAAGATTTCGCACCCACTGCAAGATCATCCCGCACCCCCAGGGAGTGCGAGTTCCCATCGTTGGGAACCCCTGTCCTGTATATTGCTTTGTAACGGCTGTCAATTGCACAATTATGGCTTCATTGCTTTCCTTTAAACGCCAATTTTTTCTCTTTTGCATTATCTCGGTGCATGCATAAGTTTGATTTGTCTATTTCATCTCCAATTTCCCTTAGAAACGATTTCTGCACTTACTCTACGCGTCATCCCACCCCCCCTCTATTGCCGGTTACCAATACTATAGCTTAGCCTGGCACACCTAGAACACTTCAATAAGTTCTCGCACCCCATGCAAAAATAATAAATCATCTGATGTCAGATAATAAAATTTGCACAAAACTTGTGTAGAAATTTATATATTTTAGAATCCAACTTTGGGGTTGGGCACCCCAGCTCTAGAGCATCCAGTACAGAATTACGCCGTAGCTTCCTAAGGCAACTGCTCACGTACAACTGCTGCGTCTATCAGAAGAATCAACTTTTGGTTCGACAGGGTACAGTCGACAGTCTCAAGGCTTGATTGCTATAGAGCGTGTCATGAAATACTAAAATACTTATGAGTATTTCTATCACGTTTGTGTGAAATCGCCATGATATAAATTCGCAAGTGGTAACAGTATATCCGTTTTATAAGTTTTATATAAAACGAATAGAAATCAGCTTCGCGATCGTTTAAAAACGAAATATCTTTTTATCATATATGTATATACAGTATGTAGGTTATCGTCAACATTTGACAGCTAGTGTACCCAGCACCCTCCATAACAAAATTCTTGGCCACCGCATACACTAAAATCGTAAAACAGCTTCGGGGGCGACCAAAATATCGGCTATGGTTGAGCCACATACTGCCCTACTACTACTACTACTACTACTACTACTACTACTACCATGAGATATAAATTAATTGCTGGGCAGCAGGCTTTGCTACTCTGCACCCTGTTCACGTGTTAGCAGTGCAATGTCTAATTTTCCTACAGACTTCTCGTGCGTGGGCCCTTTTTTTAACTCATATATAAAGCCTCAAAATAGAGAAGGCCAGCCAAGGCTAATAATACATTTCGTTGGCCATTGTCTAGGTCGGGGCGCATGGGAGACAAAAAGCTAAAACATGTGGGACGAGCAAACACGTGACAGCTGCTTAACTAGACTTTCGGGAAACTAGCCGCAAAGAGATATTTACAGGCAAGGATTTAGGTTGCTTTTAATCGTGGATTACGAGCAGCTCAGCGTCATTTTCAATAGGTACGTTTTATTTAGATCTTCCTATTCGCTTTGGGCGACTGTGGTATAATTATTGCCAGCGGCAGCCTCGAGTGCTGAGCTCGTGACACTGAGCGTTGCAGTTCGGATGCCAACCCAGGCAAGCGAGCTCTTGCGGCGCTTGATGCACTGACTCAGCATTTGGTAGCTGCACAGCTGCCGTGGGGGTAGTTACCTCTCCTACAAATGGGGAGGGTATAGGGGTACGGGTCGTTGCATTAGAGCCGTTCATCGATGGCGCCATAGCTCTTGACGATCCGTGATCGACTACAGCCGTACACTATTCTGGAGCCATTTGTAGCACGAACCTGTGCGCGTGGGTTTCCTAGGAGAGGGTGCCGTCAAGCTGACCTTACCTTTACTTTAAATAAAATTTGAATTTGATGACTAGAAATAATTTAGAACGCGTTAAGTGCTGCAGCAGTTAGTCAGAATACTAAGAGTGACATCAATATGATTTTACCAGTAATAACCTCCGCCAAGGAGATTATGTTTTGCCGAGATTGTCTGTTTCTTTATCTGTCACCAATATATGTAACTCAGAAAGTTATGGGCGGATATTTACAAAATTTACAGTTTTTAGGCATGTTAAGAGTGACACACGATTAACTTTTGGTGCGGATCCGTTCAACTGCTTGTTTGTTTGCCTCTGTATCATATCTCAAAAAGTTATAGACGGATTTTTATGAAATTTACACGAGTTGTGAGGTATATCACGAAGAGTAAATGATCATAATTTGGAGATGATCGGCTTCTTTGTTTGTGTGTTTGACTAATGTTTGTCCCAAGTTTATCAACAGGTTGTAGACTCTATACAATGAAATGGATATGTTTGTACGCATTTGTATTCTTCAAGGCAAACGCAACACAGTTTTCTCTGTGTAAACTCAGGTCGCTTACCAATTTTCTATTTTCCGATGTTCTTAAGAACGGGGAAATAAATACAATTTCATGTGCCTTACAAGTGAAATAGCCAATATTTTAAACATCTCTTCATCTCACTCTGGCTATGGATAAACGATACGTCGTACAAACACTAAGTCTCTCTGCGTACAAAATACATATTTTTGCCTGTAAAAATAGAACTCTACACGGTGCCTAATACTTGTGTATAAGATAACTGGATAGCAGTTAATCAATTGCCCATTTACGGATAAGCGAGCACTGACCGCGAAGATGCCGGTGTATCTCTCATAGATGTGCTGCTCAGGGGAGCTGCGGTCCGACACGAAGGTGAGGGTCGTCCCCCGCTGGGTGCTGATGGCCAGTAGTAGCGTGATGGCGACGTTGAAGGGGAACGAGAACACCGGCACTTGGGTCTGAACACACGGAAAAATACTCATTGATTTCTCTGCGAAAGCCTGCTGAAGGAGGTGAGTGCAACTCAGTGTGTTCTCTCGGTGTCTCTAAGGTGACGTCACTAGCATGGACGTCATCATGAGCCAATAGCATCGCTTCTATTGCTCACGTGATTTGAGAGATGTGTGCTTTCAATCAAGGGCCGCCACATGTCATTCACCAGAGTGACGTCATGAGTGTAACAGAAATGAAAGCTTACCTTTTTGGTTGGTTTAATGACGGGCTTCACACGCCACAACTTCGGCTGCACAACATCCTCTATTTGCAGCAGCTCCTTTTATAAACTCGGGTCCCTATGTAAGACTTCCACCGGTGTTGCCAGCACAGAGCCGCTCAACTAAACTGTGACCAATACCGCGGAGCAGCTTCAGTTTGAGCTTAATAAGCTGCAATTTTTTATAATCTCTGCCGTCGTTTGAATATTTACGTTACAACAAGCACCAATTGTAAAGTGTCGACTATGTCTCCTAATCGTGAGTGAGCTTAGATTTCACAAAGATCCGTACTGCAGCTGTTTTAGCGTCATATCCAATCACTACAAGTTGCTGTCGCGGTCACGGCAAAGTGGGCTTATGCTGATCAAGCCGTCGAAAGTCGTGCCTGTGTGAACCCGACTTAAGATCCAATCTTTTCCCACTCAAGATCAACCAACAATGCGTGTGGCTGCCGACCTGTGCATTCCTCAATTAAGAAATGATCATTATTAAGGAATGCAAAAAGATGAAACAAAGACCAAATTTTAATACTTCCCTTACGTCGTGCAATGAACAACATAGTATAAAAGAATGCCCCTGTACTTTATAACTTACTGAAATCGCAAGACCCCGGGGGAAACCCCAACGACGGGCAATAACGTTGCATTGTCTGTATGGGCCTTTATATATATATTGGGGATTACTCCCATTAGAGATTAAGTTAACCCCCTAATTAGCTTTACGACAGCATGTATCAACAACTGCAGGCTCATTTAACAAATACGGTAACCTTGGGATAGTATAATTTTGAGAATTTATTCCTTGAAATTTGCAGTACTAGGACTCCCACTCTGATTGAGAAAATCTGATTTGATTAGCTCAACTCGTCCGTAACATCAATGCTGAGCGTTCGATAGCCAAAGTGGATCGAATTCAGTCGCAATCTCGAACTGATAAACGCGATATTCAGCACAAAGTGGCGAATCAAACGCTTAGAATTGAACTTCCGGACAAGGTAAAGCTAATGGGAAGAGGTTAACTCGGTTGCATTAGGTCATAGTATTATAGTCTTCAAATTTTGCAATGGGCGTCCATGGGAGTGTAGTTTGAGTAATGGTCGGAGGTCTCGCCAGTAAATTAGAGTACTTGTTTTAGAAGTGCAACATCCCCGCAGAAACTGTTGGTTAGCCAAATACATAGAGCCGCAGGAGATATGGCAGCACCGCAGAAGTGCCTCCAGGCGATTTATTAATAAAGTTCATTGGGTTGCCGTAGTTGTCTAATTAGCTATCCAAGTTCAGCATTCAATTCACATCATTAAAGCATATTTAGATGTTATCGTTTGGGAGTTCCACTGACAAAAGCTAATTCCATTAGCCGCAGCTTCTCGGAAATTTTAGACATGCGCTTTAGTTGCTATACGTTAGATCGCGTATCGGGCTTCAGCCCTTAGTGAGTGCCGTGCCTTCTGACTAGTTCTGGATGGACGGTCACGAAACAGTTGGGGTTAACTTCAGCACAATAACGCAAGTGTAACTTAATGAAATCTCTCAACTCACTGTAAGAATAAATTGTAGCGTTTTCTTTCACTTAACTGTTAATGCTAGTATACATTGTTGGTTATTGATTGAGATAGTTCCATCCAAGTAAGTTAACTTTATTAGCTTTATTTTATCTGGAACTATAATCACAAGCAACGATAGATCGTTCTTAGGCCCCAAACTCAACCAATACCGTCAGACTAGCAGGAGACCGGCGGCCAGAAGCCGCTTCTTCAATACAATAAACAGCTATAATTATTTATGAAAAATCTCAGCCGTACTTAGAATAAATTTCTTTCGCTGTTATTACCTCGACCGTTATGTGGTCAGTGATCACCACTCACCGCCATGAATATGTGCATCACTGCAGCCTGCGTCAGCACCGCCAGGGCGGCACCGACCACCACCACCAACATGGAGTGGAGGGAGGGCATGAGGAAATAGGATACGCCGCCCCCCACCAGGAGGCTGTTGAAGCTCCAGAGGCCCGCGTACACTTCGTCCAGTGGGATAGGGCTCAGCACCGCCGCTGTTGGTTACGTGTGTGGTTACCAAATTATTTATGCTAGATGCAACCTGGGGAAACTCCACTGGACGAGCGTGTTGTTCTTCAGCGATAGTTCAGACCGTATCATGCATACAAAGTGTGAAAATAGGGTCCAAGTCGGACAGCAAATCTTTTACTTATGACCTGTGAGCAATAGCATCTTACATTTAAACTTGTCTCTTGCTGCTCCCTGCCGATACCGTCTCAAGGATACCCTAATTTTTCCATATCTAATACTGGAAATCTAACGGTAATAACATAGACTAAGGAAGCCACAGACTGACACTTCTTCAGTTTATTGCAAGAACATTTTGGCAGAATGATGACGTCACAGTGATGATTTTGTTGTTTTCCTCATAAGTTGGTAGCTGTGCAAGATGCGAGATTTATCTACATAACTCCAGCCGCTCCAAATTTCGCCGATGCTTACTGATCAAAAAACTCTGAACCCAAAAGACTTTTCAAAACTGAATCAACCTGAGCGTCATTCTACTTTCTAAGACTTCAAGTATATGCAATACATTTTCTCGATTTAATCTACTACTTGTTAGTGACTATTTTCCATTTCTGCTCAGTCCAAATATTTTTCTCGTTATACTGTATACTGTTCATGGCACAACGCTGATGGCTGAACGATGACGTCACAGGAATCTCAATGCAAAGCTGAGCTGAGTTAGAATCTGTCCGTCTGTGTTTCCATTGGTCTGAGGCGATACTAAGGAAGGAACAAAGTAAGACCCGGAGGAACATGGAGAGGAACAGCAGAATTATAGTAATGGGCAATGCAAAGATTAAAGAACATTTTTAGTTATATAGCAGTGGCAAAATGTGCAATCCTCACGTACTCTAGTGTGGAGGATCGAACCTCTCTGCCAGACAGGTGGATTATTGTTGTTCTTGAATTGCTGAGTTTGCATATCCGGCTGTCAGACGCTAATGCGGGAATACTGACACTAACCAAAAGTGTGGCTGGTCAAGAGGGGAATGCACAGTTGTCCCACGCATATGGGCCTTCCGTCGCGCACGACATAAATTCGAGCGTCTGTGAACGACTACAGCCGTGCACACAGATGGAGACAATGGGCACCTATCTGCAGTACGAACTAGTGCATATGGATTTCTCACTTAGGGTGTGCGGTCAGGTTGACCTTACCTTTATCCTGGGTACTCAACTACAATTGTTTTTCGTTTACAGGAAGCTTGAAGTATTTTCTTGATGCTGCTCCAAATTTAAAAACAAAAACGACTAGAACGCGCCTCGTGGCGTAAGACCATCACCAGCCGTTGGAGCAGTTTCAACGCCGTTGTTTTTGGCATTTTTCACATCTACGTCAACCCACCTGACTCTGCACAGAAAATTACGAACATCGCTCAACTCCTTCACCCTCTCTTTGGATGGAAAGACAGACGCACCAGACACACAATTATATTCTGTATAATTTAATTTTCAACGAAAACATTAATACCGCTTTTCGCGTCGCTTGCGGATGGTAAATATTTACTAAATAAAGACGTCAAAACTCCACTTTACTGCATGGATGTTCCTATCGGACGATTCACGTGTATGTTCTCATCAGCTCGGTATTATTTGGATGCCCGGCTTACGTAATCGTCACTGGACTTCCTTCCAAAATCTAACTGGCTTAAAACTGTCGCTGTTGCGTTCAGGCGCGCATCACGGATACGTTGTGTACCGTATAGTGAGTTTGGCAAGCTCAACTGAAGCACTCGTCCCTAGTGCCGGGCATCCTCGCCGGAGATGTATAAACCAAGCAACTAAACACTTCGTTTGCTTGCGAGTGATAAAATGCAACTTTGCCATCCCAAAAGTTAACATCAATAAACTTCCGGTACTACCGCGGCTGGAAAATCTATGTCCCATATTCTTTTTATGCGAAGAAGAAACGCTCAGCAGTTTTCCAATTCAGCACAGCAGCAAACTCACCCAAGCAGCTGCCCACTACACTGCCCACGAAGAGGGCCACGGCCAGTATGGGGGAGTAGACCAGGAAGGCGATCCAAATGATGACTGAGCAGGGCATGGTGCCGACCCCGTACACCTGCCCTGCCGCCAGCACGCTGCCGTCCAGGACCTGGGCCACGTATATTTGCATAGAAATGAAATAAATCAAGTTTTCGTCAGAGGGTTGTAAGATTTTCTTAACTAGAGGCGGGTATAGAAATTGAGCCGAGTTTGCGGCTGACGAGAGCAAGATAAACTAGAACGCCTCGTGACGCAAGACCATCACCCGTTGTGGGGAGGGACAAATTCAACGCCGTCATTTTTGATTCCCGGTTAACTCTAAGCTTTTGGTATTTTCATACCTAGGTCAACCTACCTGACTTCCTGCAACAAATTGTGAACATTGCTCAACTGCGTCTCCCTCTTTCACAGTGGACTGGCATACAGATTCATATTCAAATGTAGTTAAATCTTCAACGAAAACAATATCAACGCCCTTCACTTTGCTCGCGGGTGATGAAGATCAGATGTTTCTGAGATCAGATATTTCTGAGATCAGATGTTTCTGAGATCAGATGTTTCTGAGATCAGATGTTTCTGAGATCAGATGTTTCTCAGATCAGATGTTTCTGAGATCAGATGTTTCTCAGATCAGATGTTTCTCAGATCAGATGTTTCTCAGATCAGATGTTTCTGAGATCAGATGTTTCTGAGATCAGATGTTTCTGAGATCAGATGTTTCTGAGATCAGATATTTCGAAAGTATCTTGGATTCACCCACTTTGATCGGGAAATGCTCACCAATTAGCATAAACCTGACAGGAACTGTAAGGTGAACAGTCGAAGTGAGCACTTCAAATACCCCTTAACCTCAAGGCACCGTAAGACAGCGTAACGCTAGCCATCATATTCGTTGGCGTCAGCCATTGACTGCAGCGTTTTGTTAGACAGATTTGAATGTTTTTTTTTTGCTGTTTTTCTATGCATACACGATGTTAAAAATAAAATACTAGACATATACAATGCTTTTCATTCACATCCAACTGCTGTGAACCTACGGCATATGACAGTCACAAAATATAACTCCAAAATTTACAATAGGTGAACTCTTCGGAACAGTTTTATATGGTTTAAAATCTATTTTTCTTAAAAGTCTTTCCGATTAACATTTTATCTTCAGAGTAGGAAAGTGACATACTAAAAGGTATGAAGGTAGAAGAATGTTCAAACAGACGGTATTACGTATATTATCCGCGTAGATCACGAAATTTTTCCTTTGCTGATCCAGACTCTGATTTTTTAGGCAGAGAAGATTTCGAAAGATGGCAGCCTTGGTGACACACAATCAGCCTCTGGCTTTAGACGTTTTCTTTCTCATAAAGTGTGCCCGCACCTCAGGACGTCACGTGTCCTCACCTCAAGACGTCACGTGTAGCCCCTCAAAACGTCACGTGTCCTCACCTCAAGACGTCACGTGTCTTCACCTCAAGACGCTCACGTGTCCGCACCTCAAAACGTCACGTGTCTTCACCTCAAGATGTCACGTGTCCCCACCTCAAAACGTCACGTGTCCCCACATCAAGACGTCACGTGTCTTCACCTCAAGACGCTCACGTGTCCCCACCTCAAGACGTCACGTGTCTTCACCTCAGACGTCACGTGTCCCCACCTCAAGACGTCACGTGTCCTCACCTTAAAACATTACGAGTCCTCACCTCAAAACGTCACGTGTTCTCACCTCAAGACGTCACGTGTAGCCCCTCAAAACGTCACGTGTCCTCACCTCAAGACGTCACGTGTCCCCACCTCAAGACATCACGTGTCCTCACCTCAAGACGTCACGTGTAGCCCCTCAAAACGTCACGTGTCCTCACCTCAAAACGTCACGTGTCCCCACCTCAAGACATCACGTGTCCTCACCTCAAGACATCACGTGTCCTCACCTCAAGACGCTCACGTGTCCGCACCTCAAGACGTCACGTGTCTTC
>LQNS02278175.1:3306861-3322492 GCA_001587735.2 Parhyale hawaiensis | reverse complement strand
GATTGTTTAACAAAATGCCTCGGCATATTCGAAACGCCACTGATATTAAAACTGTAGAGTTCAAAAATTTGCTGGATTCACATTTAAGAAGAATACCAGATAGACCAGCGGTCAGCGGTTACGTGCACTGTGGAGATAATTCGCTGCTAGCTCTCTCTTTGGCACCACAGAAGACACCCAGCAGAGTGACTCCACACACGTGGGGTGACGTGAACAACGTCACCTGGACTTCTTCCGAAGACTCTCAAGGTAACTCAAGGTAACTCAAGGTTTGCTGATCCAGACTCTGAATTTTTAGGCTGAGAAGATTTCGAAGTATGATGGCAGCCTTGGTGACACGCAGTCAGCCTCTGGCTTTAGACGTTTTCTTTCTCATAAAGTGTGCCCGCACCTCAAGACGTCACGTGTCCCCACCTCAAGACATCACGTGTCCTCACCTCAAGACATCACGTGTCCTCACCTCAAGACGTCACGTGTCCCCACCTCAAGACGTCACGTGTACTCACCTCAAAATCCCACGTGTCCCCACCTTAAGACGTCACGTGTCCCCACCTCAAGACTTCACGTGTCCTCAACTCAAGATGTCACGTGTAGCCCCTGAAGACGTCACGTGTCCTCATCTCAAGACGTCACGTGTCCTCATCTCAAGACGGCACGTGTCCCACCTCAAGACGTCACGTGTCCCCACCTCAAGACGTCACGTGTCCACACCTCAAGACGTCACGTGTACTCACCTCAAAACATTACGAGTCCTCACCTCAAGACGTCACGTGTCTTCACCTCAAGACGTCACATATCCTCACCTCAAAACATCACGTGTCCTCACCTCAAGACGCCACGTGTCTTCACATCAAGACGTCACGTGTCCTCATCTTAAAACATGACGGGTCCTTACCTCAAAACATCACGTGTCCTCACCTCATGACGTCACGTGTCTTCATCTTAAGAAGTCACGTGTCCGCACCTCAAGAAGCCACGTGTCCTTACCTCAAGACATCACGTGTCCTCACCTCAAGACGTCACGTGTCTTCATCTCCAGACGTCACGTGTCTTCACCTCAAGACGTCACGTGTCTTCACCTCAAGACGTCACATGTCCTCACCTCAAAACATCACGTGTCCTCACCTCAAGACGTCACGAGTCTTCACCTCAAGACGCCACGTTCCTGTACCTCAAGACGTCACGTGCCTGCACCTCAAGACGTCACGTGTCTTCACTTCAAGACGCTCACGTGTCCACACCTCAAGACGTCACGTGTCTTCACCTCAAGATGTCACGTTTCCCCACCTCAAGACGTCACGTGTCCTCACCTCAAAACATTACGAGTCCTCACCTCACGACGTCACGTATCCTCACCTCAAGAAGCCTTGTGTCCCCACCTCAGGACATCACGTGTCCCCACCTCAAGACATCACGTGTCCCCACCTCAAGACGTCACGTATCCTTACCTCAAGACGTCACGTGTCCTCACCTTCATCCAGTTGACCTCCTGCCGCGCAGCCTGGTAGTCCTCGTGGATGGTCTGCGCGTACGTGGTGAAGTTGAAGTCCATCATGGGAGGCACGTCAGTGACGACGCCAGGGTCGAAGAGCCCGTGGCCGTACAGGCGACCTTTGATGGCCAGCACGGCGCCGGCCGTCACAAGGTTGAAGGCCATAGACTGCGCCGGCAGTTTGGTGGGACTCATTAAGGAGTTCAGTCCCAAGTCCACGTAGCATCTGACGAACAGGCAATTAATGGGTACAATAATAATAAAAAAAAAAAAAGAATTTAGACACTAAACCAATCTGCCAGTAGAGCCAATATTAGGCACGCTCTCTTTAGTTAAGGCAGGGCTGGACACGTTAATCCTTGGTTTGCGCCCCTATAGACGGCCGCCTCAGCGCACCAGTAACAGGCAGCAATAACAACTGTTGTGCTTCCCCTGGAACCGAGTTTTTGAAGCTAAAGCTGCACTCCGAAAGCGCAGACCTTCGCCAAGCAACGCAGTGCCGAATGACTGCAGAATGAAAGACAGCTGTCAGAAGGACAGCAGGATTATCCCCAAAATTAAATCATCTATTGCTCGTGACGTTCCTAACAGTTTCCGTAAATTCGTTGAAGATCCATCCAAGACTTTCGCGTTATGCTGGTAACAGAGACAAAAACAAACAGACAGACAAAGAAACGTACTGCCGCATCATCATCAAAATTTAATCACCTGTTTTTTTATGCTTTTCAGACTATTCCTATAAATTTCGTACAGATCCAACTAGCTCCATTGCTAACAGACAGACAGACAAATAAACAAACACACCCCGGTAGAAACATTTGCTCATTGGCGAAGGTGAAAATGCTCTTCAATTGCCAGATAATTTATTAGGTGATAGCACTACGAGCTTCGTGGGCTTTAGAGGAACACTTAATTTCTAATGTTTGGAACGCTGCACAGCAGCGCTGATCGCACGCACGCCGCATGTGAAGACATTTCAAACTAAGCTTTAAATTGGCGTATAAATGAGACACGTTAATACACTTGTCTCGTTGCTGTGTTGAATAACATCCGGGTATAATTTTGTGTTAAAAATATGACGTGCAATTTCACGCAAGCCTATGCTGCAGTTGGAATGTAGTAGAAGGTCATACAAAAATCAACCAATGTCGCCAAAACAGAACAAAAGAAGGTAACTTACTAAAACTAGCTCACATAAACGGCTAACTTGTTGTCATATAGCTGTACATGTATCTGTATACAAGTATTTAAAAAAACTTTAATCATATAAGAACTTCTCTTATTTGTTTTTGCTTATCTAGTACTTTCGGAGAGCTTCAGTCTCGCAAAAGCCACCCTATCCAAGCCGTGCTAGGACCTGTACGCACGCTAGTCCAAGGAACGAGTTTCGTCAGCTCCGCGTCCGAATGAGTTGATGTGTCCATTTAAATACCACACACTTGCAAATAATTTAAAATTTTAATTCCATCCAAGCTTGAAAAGATGCCTGAAATTTAATTTACGACACTTGCTAAGCAAAGTGAATTGACGGCTAACATTTTTAAACATTTTTCGGGTAAACTCAGAAACTCAGAGCTGTGTTTACGAGGGCTCAACAAAATGTTCGGATTAATAGCTGAGGAGAGTCATTGTTCTGATTAGCGTGTCCTGCACAGGTTCTTGGCTTGTGCGATCAACAGCGGCGCCTCTCAGCCTTGATGGATACTTACCGACAATGTTTACTTCATTCGTTCCTAATAATGACGTACCCTTGAATGAGAGTTGTGTTTTTATTACCATTTCGTCACACACGATCAGTGAAGGTCGTAATACATTACATATTTTGTACATCTCGTACACAAACTTGATGCACTCCATACAAATGTTCTCTCATTACGATGACATACAACACTGGGCCTGACGGCAGCTCATGTAGCATACAAATGAAGTGCGTGGTGCCAGACGTACTATCGCAGCCAGGGCGCATTACCCAAAGAAATCTAAACACATACATGAAACTGGTCATTTTCACATGAGCTACAGAGGCTTTCATACTTTCATACCTCAGTGCCAGTAGCCTGTAAGCTCTTAGCCTACAGTAGGTTAACTCTAATTATCGAAAAGAGCCTACAAAGTTAGGAAAGGTGAAGTACGGTAGTGAAGTGGTGCCCACTTGCAGCTACATACCGCCGCATCTTAAGGTGTCAAGCGTATAAACCTGGAGACGGCTGACCATAGCAGGAAACTTACGAATAACCAACGTTCTTTCTGACATATAAATCACAGCCAAGTTGTAGCCATGACCGGCAACTGTCATAAAATAGTCTATATTTCTTTGCCGGGTAACAAACGCTATACGTGTAAACGGTCTCGGTATATAGTAATACTATGTGGCCTACCTAGCACTATACTGTGCGTTGTTTTAGGTTAGAATGCTTTAGGTTACTTAAGCATAGGTTAGGCTAAACTAGGATTGGCTTGGTTCAGCTAGAGAACACTAAAAAATTCTTAGCTTTAACGGAGGTAACTCCATAAAGACCCGTATTTTGGTTTCCCCACGAAAAGCTTCAGTACCTATACACTTACTTCGCGTGGTGCCAATGGCAGCTTCCTATAAACTGTCATTTCACTTGATATGCAAAGTGGGATCTCGTTTGCAATTACATTAGTTTCTTTTGAAAATATATAAATTATATGCTGACCTTATGATTCTGGAGGTAAATCCTTTGACCTAGTGCTAACGAGTGAAAGCATAGTAGCGACAATGCTGGTTCAAGCTTGTTCAAGAATACAGTATCATCGTTATGACTAACTTTGTTTCTGAATATGGGTATATCAATCAAGCTGGCCAAATTATGAACATTACATTCTGTAAGCTACAGCAGTAACCGCACTCAACAAATGCATGCCTAATGTAAGTATGTGTGTGCATACATAGTTTTTACGAACCAATGGCGACTAAGAAGATAATGTATCAAAATTACTTTGATCAAAGTTGATCACAAAATCGGCGTGTAAAAGCAAATTTTTCAAAAAGACCGACTTTCAAGTGCATATGAACGAACCCGGTTAATGCGCTGACTTCGAGATCTACTACGACAAGACGGGAGAGGGTTCGAGTCCGGCACCGAAAGCATTTTTTTAGGCGTGCACGAAAATTACGGAGAAAAGCTCGTAAATCTTGCGGAAATTTGTTGGCATTTTGACCACTATCTCTTTCTCCATAAAATTGATAGATTTTCTACAGTGTAGATACCTGACCTAACTAATAAGTAAGGTACACACCCAGCAGTCTCAGGTACGTCACATACGTATCGGCACCCACTGAGCTTACAACTCACAAAGGAGATTTACATTTTATATATTTTTAATTTTACTGTATATATTTATAAGTATTTTTATTGAACGTGGAACAATTGAGCTAAACATCAATTTTTGTAAACTCAGTCCTATTCGTTATATGACATAAATGAGCCGCAGCGGGCGTTGAATGATCTCGTGACATAAAACAGAACTCCGAAGAGGTAAGACTGCGGTATTTCTGCTTCTATTGCAGGCTCGACAGCCTGATCCAGCGCCCCGTCTATAAGGACTGAGAGTAAGAATGTTGCGTACGATGAATTATAGTCTGTCCATTTTATCAAGGCAGTCCGGTCGTAGTCAAATTCCTCCATCGCGGTGCCAATTATGTGGGTATTTCTGAGACTTCTCTATATACAGTAGTGGGCGAGCCTCAGATATGGACTGAACAAACTCTCAGAAATACCAATAGAATTGACAACGCTGTAGATGAATTTGACCATGGCCGAACGGCCTTGATAAAATGGTCAGACTATAGTGGTCATGGTACGAGACTTACGTAATAACCGACACCGGTATCAGGGCGATGAAGTGAAACCATCGGACTTCGAAGTCAAGCAAAGTGGGCAGCACCGCAGTGCCCACCGCGCCCACCAGCACCGAGTTGAAGCACGTCACTCCATCACACACGAGGGGGTCCGGAGCTCCCTGGAGCTGCGCGCAACATACCATGCAGCGTTAGAACAAAGCTCTACGACGCAGACAACACTTTAGCTGAAGCTTTTCATGGAAATGTGCTGTATTGTGATCTTAATCATTTAATTTATCACTTAGTACTTTCGAATTTAGCTGATGCAATAAAAGTTAGTTTTCGTACCATATATATGTTCATAACGTCTACAGTGATGTACAGAAAACACTAAGCACAACCCTTCTATCTCGTTTGATGTGGTGATAGTCTAAGAAAAATTTACTTTTTACTGAGACTTGGAACGCTTGAAATTCAATTTACATTAAATTATCGCTAACTATTGGAACTGTAACCAAATCATAGTGCTTAACTTAGCAACAGGCTTGTTGCTCGTGCACATTTGTGTCAGGCTCTAATTAGATTCCTATGTGTGTTTCATTGTAAGTTATTTTCAAAAAGATTTAGTTTATCTTACATTTAGGGTAGGTTCGATTGAGCCATCAAGGTCGATCTATGAAATTGTCTCAGGAATCATAGGTTACAGATTAGCACCTGAAAATAGCCCTATCCAATTGGAGATTTAATTTTTTAAGATTGACTTCTATTTAAAGCTAATTCAATCAGATCATTTCGATCGCAGCAACCAATTGAGCGAGTCCGTACTCACCGCGTAGAGAAACATGTTTGACGTTCCTCATAATACCGAATAAAGTTGCTAACAAAAGAATTATTGTTATTACTGCGTATCATGTTATTAAACCAGAAGGTCCATACGAGCAGGCAGCCGTTCCAGTGCTCGTAACAACAGCAGCGCTCGTTCGAGGATATAAGCGAGAGACGGCAGCAGGAGCAGCGGATCATCTCGTCCTCGAATTCCTTTAGTTTGCTGACGAGCGACGCGAGCGGCATAATAATACGCCCGTAGCTACCAGGCCTGCCCGCTGCAGTTCCTATCACTCACGTCATGGCGATGCATTGAAGAAAATACGTCGCCAGCTCGAATAAAACTTGTGTTTACGGTCGTCATTGTAACTGAACACTTTAGGACAGAGCTGCTCCCCGTAAAATCTTATCTTGCAGTAGTGCATAGTTTTTTGGTTGCCAGCTTGTTTGGATGGCTTTAGAGTCCCTTATCGGTATTAGATTTAGAAAATTAGTGTGATGTACAGCAAAGAAGTTTGTGTTTTGTGAAGAGTGAAATCTGAGCTTGAAGATCTTCTAAGCCTGTGAGGTGCAAGTTAGTGGAAGATCAAGTAAGGAAAAATATATATATAGGTACTGTATATCGTTCAGCGTGCACGAAGAACCACAAAAAAAAAAAAAAAAAACAGAGCAAAGTAAGTATAGATTTCAGAGTAGTAGTTTTTATTTGCCGTCATTTTTTTTTTTCTGACACTTCTCAGCCACTCTATATTGTTCAAGTTCATTGCGTGTAAGGGATCTTAAAAACGCATCGATATTCATTTCGATGTTTTTAAGATCCCTTACACGCAATGAACTTGAACAATATTTGCCGTCATTTTATGACGGCAATTGGACGCTGGCGATACTAAAAATAACTAATGGATGGAACTTTGCGCGCCCATATAATTTACGACTATCACTGCAACTCTTACTGTGAATGTCCTCCTGTGGTAAGCTAGTTTTATGAAATGAGCGGTGTGCTCACAAGTAACTAAAGAAGTTCTCCGAAAGCGCATAGCTCCGCCAAGTAAGGCAACGTTAAGGAAACATTCAAGTTGGTCCTGACACCAAGGTTTTCTTTTTATCAGCACCAAAATTTGGTCATTTGCGCCTCTTGGCAGTGATAGCAGCTTCTGCAATTTTCTTTAAGGCCCATCCCTAACTTTTTTAGCAATCTTCTCACAAACACTAAGACGCACATTAGTGAGACAGAGAAACGGGTGGACCGATCATCCTTGAAATTGGTTCATTTGTGCATGTTAACATCTCTAACTACTTTATGCCTGCAAACTTTATAAAGATCCATCAAAGACTTTTTGAGTTACGTTACTGAAAACATAAAAATAAACTCAGTGACAGATAAAGAAACCAATAGTCAGATCAACACAATAATTTTGAAATTTGTTCCTAGTAAAGCCCAATGCTGACGAGAATTAAAAACTGCCAAAAACGGCATTTCGCCAACAAATGCTGTACCAGTCTCGGCGAAAAAAATCGCCTGAACAGAGAGTTCAGCAGATGTTTCTAGGCCAAACTTTTTTTTTTTTTTTGTCGCTTGCAGGCAATTCAAAGCAACTTGCACTCCAGTTTTTCCTGTTATTTATTCACTACAACGCTATGTAAGTCGTGCGCTTTCTCAAAACTTTACTTCAATTAAATGGTACCGATTCCTTCTACGACCTCAAAAGTATTAACGGAATTTGTATCTATATGTTACAATGGTAGCCAGTAGAAAACGTACATGTCAAGATTTCGCTTACAAGGCACATAATCGCACAAAACATTCAGTCGCTTGGGACTACATTTGAGAAGTGAATAAAAAACCGTTGTGTAAACAAGCGCTACAAGTTACGGTAATTCATATCTACCATATTTTTGTTATGCAACTTGTGATCATTTTACCACAAATCATTGCAACCCAAAGCATCTTTCGCTGCGACTTGTGCAATAATATGTCGCGGCAAGATTGATCTACCCACAATATTGTGCCGTCGAAGTCAGCGAAGATGTCGTTCGTCTGCGCCAACAACCCCAACAGTTATTGAGCATGTCATTGAAATCCGTAGATTACTTTTTCAGTTATGCTTCTAAAAAATAGGCTGCCAAACAAAGACGGTTAACGGATTTTGACTAAAAAAGTTTATCATCTGCTCCTCTAAATATATCTAACAATCCCTGTAAATTTCGTTAAGACCCGTCCATGACTTTTTGAGTCACCTTGCTGACAGGTAAACATTACCTCCTTGATGGAGACAATAAAGCTGTTTGCTTCTCTGCTGATGCTAAGACTTTTGTTACGATATGCACTTCATCATAGTACGCCATACTATCCTCGATGCAAAAGTAACACAAAACAGTTCCAGCAAAGACCACTAAGCTGAATTTTTTAAAATTGTTAATAACGCTCCTCTTTAATCAGCAGCGGCTAAAAAATAAAAAGTGAAATGTGCATGAAAATGCGGGACTTGAAAGTCTACAGCTTGTGGTCTTACAGCGTAAATGCCTTTGGTACAAGCGCAGTCCGGGTGGTGTCATGCGAGTCACTGCTGCGGTTCACCCTGTCTTGTACTGCTCAATATTGCTAGAGAGATGCAGTAAGGCTTCAAACTGAAGTCCTAATTTTGTGAACCCATTGTGTTGTTAATAATTAATTAATTAATTAAAGCTAACCTAACCCTTTCTTTTATGCCGCATCATCTATGCTATGTTCCAAATTGTGTCACGCCTATGAGACAGACAGGATTAACCTAGTGACTTCGGGGAAACCCACGCCGCCAGTTTAGTAAAACATTAGGACAGCACTCTGAAGATGCACTGAACTCATTGCCGCAGTGTCGTGGCGTCCCCTACACATCTAAGCTTTCGCTTCTCTACAGCGACTTGCCATAATAAAATCAGGAAGAAAGGCGTCATCGTTTGGGGACGCTTAATGAGGCCTTCGAAATTTTACTTGTGCCGACCTTTGGACGATGATCTGGCTTCGCCTTCTAAAAGTCGGGATTCAGGCGTTAACCCTCAAATAATTACCCTTGAGACTTCCAATTCTTAACCTTGTGTTCGTAAAATGGAGTTGCCAGCCGTCTCAAGCGCACTCTGCTTGCTTAAAAGAAAGAAATAGCTTGGCACGTGTTGCAACATTCCTGGCTGGAGTCCGCACAAGTGAAATTGAGCGGGCTTGGCTCGACATTTATGAGTTAATCGATAAAAATTTTACGATTTGGAGGGAGTGCAACAGCTGTAAATCACTCAGCTACGATGTAAATTTAATAATAAAGAAAGGGGTTGGAAAAGAAGATATTCTAATCCGAACTTACATTGATGTTCCCTGGCATTGGTACTGCAGTATTTAACACTTCAAGTCGTGCTAAAGTCGCCCACAAAGCAATGCAGCAAAGCTAGCGTTATACGCACCTTGCTTGTTACGACCCCGACGACGCCCGCCAGCAGGCCAGCGATGGCCACGATGGGGCTGCCGAGGAACATGGCGCCTATGATAAGAAATCCAGTGATGGGATTGTTGGCGAAGACGACCTGCAGGGTAGAGCGCAATGCTCAGTGACAGACTGCAACATTTATTCAAACTTCTTTAGAGAAGTAACAGCTCTTTGTTTGACAATATCTTAGAGCCCTTATCTCTTCAGCACGGTTCTAATTTTCTCTCCAGGGTTCTTTACACATAGAAAAAGCTCTGACGGCAAGCTTATATTTACAATTGAAAAGGTGAGGCTCATCAGATACTGCTTGTATTTGTCTCTTTAACGAACAATATTAACTTACGGGTAAGATATTTCTCTGTGTACTGAAATACAACAAGAGAGAGAACACTTGTGGCGAAATAGAACAGGCCGAACAAGATATCTTTGAGCAGATATTAAGTATTTGAAAGGTGATAAGACCTGAAAAGCATTTTTTATTAAAAAAAAAATACCGCAATCCAACAGAAAACGAGTGGTGACGCTTCGCTACTAAAACGACCACTTGAGAGTTGCGAATTGTGACAGGATATTTTTGCTACATTTGGATTAGAATAGAACAGAATAGAATAGATGGTTGGCAGTAGACGGACCAACAGGCCCATTTCCAGAGCGCAGTCGGAACTTACGCTGCGCTCTTCCATGAGCCATCGCCATTAGTCGAAAATCTTGGATAATTTTGGGGAGAAAAGAAGAAGAAACCGTTTGTTGAGAGGCTCCAGGGCCAGGGGGTTTCGTATGCTAAGCGAGACATTTGTGGTAAACTCATCTGCCGACACTCACCACTCCAAAGGACCGCACCAGGGCATTCAGAAGCTTGACAGGGAACCACGGAGACAGCCAAGGTTTCTTGAACAAGACGTACCTTAGGTTGCTCATGTCTCCAAACCACCCGAGCCATCGCGGGATCTGCAATATATATTGGCAAATTCTAACATTCGTAAGTACGACAGTAGAGCACTTATTTGCTTCACTCGCGCTCTGTGGCGTTCATATCTCATAGTTGCTACAACTTAAGAGCGCACGCTATTGAAGGCCTGTGCACACGACCGTCTTTCTGTCCCCATCGGCGCTACAAACGCTGTTCTGTGCTTGTGAGCACAGTTGCGTGCCTATCAAATGAGTTATAAAATGTTTGCTGACGTCAGTGATTCAGCATGAACCTATCTTTACTAAAACTTGGATAGCTCATCAAATATGGAGTTAATCAGCAATCTGATAGTAGTCTACAACCTACCGCTATTGAGACGGACATCGTACGGCAAGGGGACGCAAGTAGCGCAAGTGGGGACAAAACGACAGTCATGCGAGCTCTTATATAGGCACATAGAGAAGTCAAAACCCAGAACTTAACTTAATAACACCACTAAAAAACTAAAGTTAATTTTCGTAAAGTCGGTAATACTTAGGCCATTGCCCGACGTTATCTGATGCCGCGCCTAAAGGCTTCCGAGAAATACTAATGAACTTTCGACATGACACTTCAGTAACAAATGTGAAGTTCTCACCTCTGAATGTCTTCTGTTTGTCATGACAGTATCGTTGTGGAGGAGACGCTGCCTTTACGTCGGAAACTGGCACACGATTAAGCTAAGTCTTTGCCAAAGAATACGAATTTTTACTGAAATTTAACATTAACGAACTGATAGAGCACTCATATGCATTGAACACATGCGTGTGCTGCACATACAGCTGCTGTCAGTGTTGTAAATGAGAAGCTTGTCTACTCCTGGAAGAGGAAATCAGTGTACATGTTGAGCAGAAAGATACGCGCGGTGGTGCTAAGATGCGCAGTAAAATATGGTTCAGAGATTAGATAAGAGTTATATAATTCCCCAGAAAGTGAAGCTATTCAGTCTATACTACCAGCCATAAAAGCGTAAGGAGTGGAAAAACATTTCTTCATTTCTATAGTTGTTTGCACTTCTTTTGTACTGCATTCTTAGGCTAAAACCTAAAGCAGGGTGCACACTTGAGCCTTTTTCTGACCGCATATTGAGGATATTCTTACGATCATCGAATCGCTTCAGAGAATGACTGTTTCTCAAGAAATTTACTTAAGCCTGTTACCACTTAAACAAAACATTTGATAGACATGTGCGCAGCCAGGCAGTAAAAATAACAGCAGAGGCACACAAGCAAACGAAAAAAAAAAAAAAACTAGAGCACTCTGAGTGCACATACCTCCGCCAAGCAAGCCAACGGTTACGAAAAAGTAAAATTGGTTCTAAGACCATGATTTTCTTTGCATCAACACCAAAATCTAATCATTTGTGCCCTTCAACAGTGTTAATAGTTTCAGTAAGTTTTTTGGATATCCGTTCAAACTTATTGAGTCATGCTGCTAACAAACATTATGGCAAACATGAGTCAAACATACAAATGAACCAACCGCTCTGCACCAAAATTAATCATTCATGTCTTCTAACATTACTAACAGCTCATATAAATTTCATAAAGATCCATTGATTTTTTTTTGAGTTTTTGTGCTAACAAGCATAAAACTAAATACAGTGACAAACGAACGAAAATACGGATCACTACAAAAATTTGGTCATTTACTCTTCGTGAGATACCTAACAACTCACGTAAGTTTCATAAAAATCCGTCCTTAACTTTTGAGCTATGTCATTGAGAAAAAATGAGGCAGACAAACAAACAAACGGATGGTCGGATCTTCACCAAAAGTTAATTATCTATTCCTCTCAACATACCTAGCAATCCCTGTAAATTTCATCAAAATCGGCTCATAAATTTTTTAGTTATCTTGGTGACAGACATACAGAATAGCAGAGAGACAAAGCCGACAAAAACATAACCTCCTTTGCGGAGGTAAAAAAGCGAGTCACGTAACGTAGTTGCGGACCCAGCAGCTGCAGTGCATGCTAAATTTATGTGTAGAAAATTGCTACAATATTATCAATATTCATGTACTTTATTTATGCGTGTCTTATGGAATGATGTTACTTTGCTGGCTGTTTGCGAGAATCTTAGTAATAGGTTGTAGATTTCCGAATCCATTCAGCGTGATTTGGAGGTGACTGATTCCTAGTGTTCTAAGTGTGGGGTTGGGGCTAAATGCAGGTAAGACGAAGACCGTGCTCGTTTCTAGGTCACGTACAGTGATACATGCTTTCCCCGCCCTCATACTGGATGGTGTTGCACTGCCTGTGGTTAATGACTGCCTGTGTCAGCGTCCAAAGTTGACGTTTGAGCCCCCATCCCTTCGGTTGCCTCACGAGCATGGCAGAAAATCGGTCTTATACGACGCTCTTGGAGGGTGTTTGGTTCGGCAGAGCTGACACGTCGCTGCTTTAATTGGTATGTCCTCCCTCTTCTTGAATACTGCTCCTGAGTCTGGGGTTCTACTGCCTGTTGTCATCTGAGTTTGCTTGACAGAGTGGTTCGTCGATGTGCGTTCATGCTGGATGGTGTTGTGCATTGTGATTTGGCGCATCGTCTTAGAATTGGAGGGGTCTGCTTCCTCTATACATACATTATTGTCCTAGTCATCCACAGGCGGTTTTTCTTCCTGAGCCATTTGCTCGGGCGCAGCATACTCAACGTACTCGTGCTCTTCATGAGTTTGTCCTGGTAATTGTACGATGCCGTACAATTAAGCCAGTATTCTCGTTCGTTTTTTTTCTTCATATGAGGATGTTTGGAATAGTCTTGCTGTAAGTAAGTGTGAAACCACTTCCTAGCAAATATTAGAACTGAGAAACATCTTGCAGTGTCACTCTTAGAGATGGTGATCTCTTTCACGGAATTAAAGGTATATAATAATATTAAACGATGAAACTCTATCTTTAGAATCAAAGAAGAACTACATCAATCCACCTACTCTATTCAAACTGAAAGAGACCAGCTTTTATTCTCACGTGACCAATACAATACCACAAATGACGATACAGCTAGGCTGAGGAGCCGTCCCACTCAATAGCGAATACGAGCTTCGTTACCATTTTTTTGTACGTGCGGCAGTGTTGACGGAAAAAAAATCTACTGCCAACAACTTTCTGCAATTTCAGCGAAGTCATCGGGAGGCTGCTGCGTCACCTCGCGGTGCCGTCGGCTCTCCTAAACATTACAGGTTGCGTTAAAAAATTAGCCATGCGAGTGGTCGACTGCAGCAGTTGACATCTCATTTCTTTACTAGTATCTGCACCTTTAAATAAAGATAGCAAGTTCTTTAAAGTACAACCGAAAATATCGTAACCCGTTTTATCACCTATATTTCTGATGACGTTTTGCAGCTCTTTATATATTTTTACACCTATAAACAAACAAACAAACAAACAAAAAATAAATTTTGAGATTTTTAATAAAAACACCAAAAATAAAACGACCAATTTAGCCAGTTTAATAGATGTAAGTGATCTGTCAATACCGTTTTCTATAAACAGTTAAAGTATTTGAATGAACAGTCACGAGAATTTACAATCAGTAGCATTTGGGGCGCAACATATGCGGTAACAGTTAGCTGCAGTCTCCGTAAGTTACAACACCGGGTTATCTGCTGTGAGTACGAGCATGCAGTGTCCAATACTTATATTCGTATTTTAGTCAGGCAGCTACAGCCAATTGGTGAATAAACAATAAACTTTTCATTATCCGAAGAGACAGAACAGCCCGCTACCCTGGCTTGGACGGACAAGCACGCTACACCTGCAGCACGGCATGACCTCCTACCACAGCAATTGGAGCAACTCTGAGCTTATCCAAATTGCTCTGGAACACAATTTACACTGGTCGCTCTACAGCCAGAGCTTCCGCTAAAGCTGCGGGAAGCTGTAGTTAGTTGACAGAAGGCCTCTACAAACACGATCTATAGAACAGAGGTGGGTAAAGTGCGGCCTGCGGGCAGCATCCAGGCCGTTAGTATTTTTAATCCGCCCCCTGAAGATTATGGTTATTCGATATAATAACTCATATTGATCGCTTATTATACTACATATTTTAAAATTGCGTGTCTGCAGTAAAAATGTTAATTTTTTTACTGTAGTTCAAACTTTCCCACTAAAATGGCCTATAATCATTAACATTGCATTTCTTTTTTTTCTGTTTATTCTTGATATGTATGCATCTGGTGCTGGTCAGGCTCGTCAGTCCGTATCGGTCCATGTGACCCTTGAGTCAAAAAGTTTGTCCCCCCTCCTGGTCCAGTACGATAGTGCCTTTAATAATAAGTGACTGCAATAGATCGCGTTCGAGTGGCACATTCGGAAAGAGGTAATCTAATGCGCAGAGCTTCAGATCTCTACTAAAAATCAGGGTCGCCGCAGAAGCTACAACCGCAATTCAGCTTCTGGGCGGCGCAACGGCGGCCGCAAATGTTGCTAGGGAAAATGCCTGAAACTTAAATACTAATGGTGTGAAGCAGGGCTCTACTCTCAGCCGTTTCAAGTGTAATCACTTTTTGTCTTACACCTGACTTGATCTAAAGTGGTGGATCCAGCTCTAAGGACAGAGGTTCCGGTCGAGTCGAAGCTAAGCGGATAAGATTATCTTAATCTAACTGAAGCAATCGAACTCACCGCGTCATCTACTACTATTACTTACATCTACTAACGAGGACTAACACAGTATATTCCCTGTCAAGTTTTGCGTAACGCTCATTATAATTATTGGAAATGAGCCGAATATCCTCACGCGGATATCCGCACGCTTTTAATCATGCCCTATAGGTGAAACTAAAAAAACAGTCTCAACGCTGCAGTAATTATTTGATTCACTGAAAATTGAAAGATTATACAAAACTCTCAAACCTCAATAGCGGAAAAAACCCAAACGCGCCTTGCCCAGGAGGGGAGAGGAGGAGGAGACTTATATGGGTTTTGTCAGAGTATAGATTCCTTTTCTCGGTTAATGCTACCTATATATATATAAAGATGTAGTGGATGGGTTTTACGAACTTTCTCGTCACGCGAAATAGATGTAATGCTCACACTATGGAAGCAATTAATCCTTCCGAGAGTAGAATACTGTTCCCCACTTTGGATGCCGAGTACA
>LQNS02278175.1:3242972-3270403 GCA_001587735.2 Parhyale hawaiensis | reverse complement strand
ATTTAAGAAGAATACCAGATAGACCAGCGGTCAGCGGTTACGTGCACTGTGGAGATAATTCGCTGCTGGCTCTCTTTTTGGTCGCAAACTGCGGCACCACAGAAGACACCCAGCAGAGTGACTCCGCACACGTGGAGTGACGTGAACAACGTCACCTGGACTTCTTCCGAAGACTCTCAAGGTTTACGGTCGTCACTTGTAACTGAACACTTTAGGACAGGAGCTGCTCCCCGTAAAATCTTGTCTTGCAGTAATGCATAGTTTTTTGGTTGCCAGCTTGTTTGGATGGCTTTCGAGTCCGTTATCGGTATTACATTTAGAAAATTAGTCTGATGAACAGCAAAGAAGTTTGTGTTTTGTAAAGAGTGAAATCTGAGCTTGAAGATCTTTTAAGCCTGTGATGTGCAAGTGAGTGGAAGATCATGTAAGGAAAAAAATATATATAGTGAATATCGTTCAGCGTGCATGAAGAACCACAAAAAAAACAGAGCAAAGTAAATATAGATTTCAGAGTAGTAGTTTTTTTTTTGCCGTCATGTTATGACGGCAAGGGGACGCTGGCGGTACTAAAAATAACTAATGGAGGGAACTTTGCGCGCCCATATAATTTACAACTATCACTGCAACTCTTACAGTGAATGTCCTCCTGTGGTAAACTAGTTTTACGAAATGAGCGGTGTGCTCACAGGAAACTAAAGAAGTTCTCCGAAAGCACATAGCTCCGCCAAGTAAGGCACCGTTAAGGAAACATTCAAGTTGGTCCTGACACAAAGGTTTCATTTTTATCAGCACCAAAATTTGGTCATTTGCGACTCTTGGCAGTGATAACAACTTCTGCAATTTTCTTTAAGGCCCATCCTTAACTTTTTTAGCAATCTTCTCACAAACACTAAGACGCACATTAGTGAAACAGAGAAACGGGCGGACCGATCATCCTTGAAATTGGTTCATTTGTGCATGTTAACATCTCTAACTACTTTATGCCTGCAAACTTTATAAAGATCCGCCAAAGACTTTTTGAGTTACGTTACTGAAAACATAAAAATAAACTCAGTGACAGATAAACAAACCAATAGTCAGATCAACACAATAATTTTGAAATTTGTTCCTAGTAAAGCCCAATGCTGACGAGAAGTAAAAACTGCCGAGAACGGCATTTCGCCAACAAATGCTGTACCAGTCTCGGCGAAAAAAATCGCCTGAACAGAGAGTTCAGCATATGTTTCTAGGCCAAACTTTTTTTTTTTTTTTTGTCGCTTGCAGGCAATTCAAAGCAACTTGCCTTCCAGTTTTTCCTGTTATTTATTCACTACAACGCTATGTAAGTCGTGCGTTTTTCTCAAAACTTTACTTTAATTAAATGGTACCGATTCCTTCTACAACGTCAAAAGTATTAACGGAATTTGTATCTATATGTTACGATGGTAGCTAGCAGAAAACGTACATGTCAAGATTTCGCTTACAAGGCACATAATGGCACAAAACCTTGTCGTTTGGGACCACATCTGAGCAATGAATAAAAAACCGCTGTGCAAACAAGCGCTACAATTTACGGTAATTAATATCTACTATTTCTGTGTTATGTAACTTGTGATCATTTTACCACAAATCATTGCAACCCAAAGCACCTTTCGCTGCGACTTGTGCAATAATATGTCGCGGCAAGATTGATCTACCCACAATATTGTGCCGTCGAAGTCAGCGAAGATGTCATTCGTCTGCGCCAACAACCCCAACAGTTATTGAGCACGTCATTGAGATCTGTAGATTACTTTTTCAGTAATGCTTCTGAAAAATAGGCTGACAAACAAAAACGGTTAACGGATTTTCACCAAAAAAGTTAATCATCTGCTCTTCTAAACATTCCTAACAATCCCTGTAAATTTCGTAAAGACCCGTCCATAACTTTTTGAGACACCTTGCTGACAGGCAAACATTACCTCCTTGATGGAGGCAATAAAGCTGTTTGCTTCTCTGCTGATGTTAAGACTTTTGTAACGATATGCACTTCATCATAGTACGCCAAATTATCTTCGATGCAAAAGTAACACAAAACAGTTCCAGCAAAGACCACTAAGCTCAATTTTTGAAAATTGTTAATAACGCTCCTCATTAATCAGCAGCAGCTGAAAAATAAAAAGTGAAATGTGCATGAAAGTGCGGGACTTGAAAGTCTACTAGCTTGCAGTCTTACAGCATAAATGCCTTTGGTACAAGCGCAGTCCGGGTGGTGTCATGCGAGTCACTGCTGCGGTTCGCCCAGTGTTGTACTGCTCAATATCGCTAGAGAGATACAGTAAGGCTAGCCACTGAAGTCCTAATTTAACTATTTCTTTTATGCCGCATCATCTACGCTATGTTTCAAATTGTGTCATGCATACGAGAGAGACAGGATTAAACTAGTGACTTCGGGGAAACCCACGCCGCCAGTTTAGTAAAACATTAGGACAGCACTCAGAAGATGCACTGAACTCATTGCCGCAGTGTCTTGGCGTCCCCTACACATCTAAGCTTTCGCTTCTCTACAGCGATTTGCCATAATAAAATCAGGAGGAGAGGCGTCATCGTTTAGGAGGCTTAATGAGGCCTGCGAGATTTTACTTGTGCCGACCTTTGGACGATGGTCGGGCTTCGCCTTGTTGAATCGTGTTTCAGGCCTTAACCCTTAAATAATTACACTCGAGACTTCCAATTCTTAACCTTGTGTTTGTAAAATGGAGTTGCCAGCCGTCGCAAGCGCACTCTGCTTGCTTAAAAGAAAAAAAAATAGCTTGGCACGTGTTAAAACATTCCTGGCTTGAGCCCGCACAAGTGAAATTGAGCGGGCTTGGCTTTGCTCGACATTTATGAGTTAATCGATAAAAATTTTACGATTTGGAGGGAGTGCAACAGCTGTAAATCACTCAGGAAAACGATGTAAATTTAATATTAACGAAAAGGGTAGAAAAAAAAATTCTAAACCGAACTTACATTGATATTCCCTGGCATTGGTACTACAGTATTAAACATTTAAAGTCGTGCTAAAGTCGCCCACAAAGCAATGCTGCAAAGCTACCGTTACACGCACCTTGCTTGTTACGACCCCGATGACGCCCGCCAGCAGGCCAGCGATGGCCACGATGGGGCTGCCGAGGAACATGGCGCCTATGATCAGAAATCCAGTGATGGGATTGTTGGCGAATACGACCTGCAAGGTAGAGTGACAGACTGCAACATTTATTCCAACTTCTTTAGAGAAGCAACAGCTCTTTGTTTGACAATATCTTAGAACCCTTAACTCTTCAGCACGGCTCTAATTTTCTCTGTCTTACTAAGAGTGAGGAGCTCCAGTGTTCTTTACACATAAGAAAAGCTCTGACGGTAAGCTTATATTTACAATTGAAAAGGTCAGGCTGATGAAATACTGCTCATATTTATCTCTTTAAAGAGCAATAATAACTTACGGGTAAGATATTTCTCAGTGTACTGAAATACAACAAGAGAGAGAACACTTGTGGCGAAATAGAACAGGCCGAACAAGATATCCTTGAGCAGGTAATTAAGTATTTGAAACGTGATACAGACTAACTATAAGACGTGAAAAGCACTTTTAATTTAAAAAGAAATACCGAAATCCAACATAAAATGAGTGGTGACGCTTCGCTACAAAAACGACCACTTGAGAGTTGCGAATTGTGACAGGATAATTTTGCTTCATTTGGATTAGAATAAGAATAGAATAGATGGCTGGCAGTAGACGGACCAACAGGCCCAATTCTTGGATAATTTTGGGGAGAAAAGAAGAAGAAAACGTTTGTTGAGAGGCTCCAGGGCCAGGAGGTCTCGTATGCTAAGCGAGATATTTGTGATAAACTCATCTGCTGACACTCACCACTCCAGACTCATCTGCTGACACTCACCACTTCAAATTCATCTGCCGACACTCACCACTCCAAACTCATCAGCCGACACTCACCATTCCAAACTCATCTGCTGACACTCACCACTCCAAACTCATCTGCTGACACTCACCACTCCAAACTCATCTGCCGACACTCACCACTCCAAACTCATCTGCTGACACTCAGCACTCCAAACTCATCTGCCGACACTCACCACTCCAAACTCATCTGCTGACACTCACCACTCCAAATTCATCTGCCGACACTCACCACTCCAAACTCATCTGCTGACACTCACCACTCCAAATTCACCTGCCGACACTCACCACTCCAAACTCATCTGCCGACACTCACCACTCCAAACTCATCTGCCAACACTCACCACTCCAAACTCATCTGGCGACACTCACCACTCCAAACTCATCTGCCGACACTCACCATTCCAAACTCATCTGCCGACTCTCACCACTCCAAACTCATCTGCCGACACTCACCATTCCAAACTCATCTGCCGACACTCACCACTCCAAACTCATCTGCCGACACTCACCACTCCAAACTCCTCTGGCGACACTCACCACTCCAAACTCATCTGCCGACACTCACCATTCCAAACTCATCTGCGACACTCACCATTCCAAACTCATCTGCCGACACTCACCACTCCAAACTCATCTGCCGACACTCACCACTCCAAAGTCATCTGCCAACACTCACCATTCCAAACTCATCTGCCGACACTCACCATTCCAAACTCATCTGCCGACACTCACCACTCCAAACTCATCTGCCGACACTCACCACTCCAAACTCATCAGCCGACACTCACCATTTCAAACTCATCTGCCGACACTCACCACTCCAAACTCATCTGCCGACACTCACCATTCCAAACTCATCTGCCGACACTCACCATTCCAAACTCATCTGCCGACACTCAATATTCCAAACTCATCTGCCGACACTCACCACTCTTAGCTCATCTGCCGACACTCACCACTCCAAAGGACCGCACCAGGGCGTTCAGAAGCTTGACAGGGAACCACGGAGACAGCCAAGGTTTCTTGAACAAGACATACCTTAGGTTGCTCATGTCTCCAAACCACCCGAACCACCGCGGAATCTGTAATATATATTGGCAAATTCTAACACTCACAAGTACACCAACAGAGCACCCTGTAATGCGTTCACGCACGCTCTGTGGCGCTTATATCTCATATAGTTGCTACGACTAAGGAGCGCACGCTATTGGAGGCCGGTGCACACGACCGTCTTTCTGTCCCCATTGGCGCTACAAACGCTGTTCTGTGCTTGGGAACACAACTGCGTGCCTATCAAATGAGTTATAAAATGTTTGCCGTCACGTCAGTGACTCCGCATGAACCTATCTTTACTAAAGCTCGGATAGCTCATAAAATATGGAGTTAATCAGCAATCTGATAGTAGTCAAGCTACAACCGACCGCTATTCAGACGGACATCGTACGGCAAGAGGACGCAAGTAGCGAAAGTGGGGGACAAAACGACAGTCATTCGAGCTCTTATATAGGCACATAGAGAAGTCAAAACCCAGAACTTAACTTCATAACACCACTGAAAAACTAAAGTTAATTTTCGTAAAGTCGGAAATTTTTAGGCCATCGCCCGACATTATCTGATGCCGCGCCTGAAAGCTTCCGAGAAATGCTAATAAACTTTCGATATGACAGTTCAGTAACAAATGTGAAGTACTCACCTCTGAATGTCTTCTGTTTGTCATGACAGTATCGTTGTGGAGGAGACGCTGCCTTTACGTCGGAAACTGGCACACGATTAAGCTAAGTCTTTGCCAAAGGATACGAAATTTTTACTGAAATTTAATATTAACGAACTGATAGAGCACTCATATGAATTGAACACATGCGTGGGCTGCACATACAGCTGCTGTCAGTGTTGTAAATGAAAAGCTTGTCTACTCCTGGAAGAAGAAATCAGTGTACATATTGAGCAGGAAAGATACGCGTGGCGGTGCTAAGATGCGCAGTAAAATATGGTTCAGAGATTAGATTAGAGTCATATAATTCCCCAGTAAGTGAAGCTATTCAGTCTATACTACCAGCACGTTCAGCCATAAAAGCGTAAGACGTGGAAAAACATTTTTTTTTATTTCTATAGTTGTTTGCACATCTTTTGTGCTAGCATTCTTAGGCTAAAACCTAAAGCAGGGTGCACACTTGAGCCTTTTTCTGACCGCATGTTGAGGATATTCTTATGATAATCGAACCGCTTCAGAGAATGACTGTATCTTAGGCAATTTAGTTACGCCCGTTACCGCTTAAACAAAGCGTTTGGTAGACACTTGCGCAGCCAGGCAGCAAAAATAACAGCAGAGGCACACAAGCAGACGAAAAAAAACTAGAGCACTCTGAGTTCGCATACCTCCGCCAAGCAAGCCAACGGTTACGACAAAGTAAAATTGGTTCTGAGACCATGATTTTCTTTGCATCAACACCAAAATCTAATCATTTGTGCCCTTCAACAGTGTTAATAGATTCAGTAAGTTTTTTGGATATCAGTTCATAACTTATTGAGTTATGCTGCTAACAAACATTATGGCAAACATGAGTCAAACAAACAAATGAACCAACCGACCTGCACCAAAATTTAATCATTTATGTCTTCTAACATTACTAACAGCTCATATAAATTTCATAAAGATCCATTGATTATTTTTTGAGTTATTGTGCTAACACGCATAAAGCTAAAAACAGTGACAAACGAACGAAAATACGGATCGTTACAAAAATTTGGTTATTTACTCTTCGTGAGATACCTAACAACTCACGTAAATATCATAAAAATCCGTCCTTAACTTTGAGCTATGTCATTGAGAAAAAATGAGGCAGACAAACAAGCAAACGGATGGACGGATCTTCACCAAAAGTTAATTATCTATTCCTCTCAACGACCTAACAATCCCTGTAAATTTCATCAAAATCGGCCCGTAAATTTTTTAGTTATCATGGTGACAGACATACAGAATAACAGAGAGACAAAGCCGACAAAAACATAACCTCCTTTGCGGAGGTAAAAAAGCGAGTCACATAACGTAGTTGCGGACCCTGCAGCTGCAGTGCATGCTATATTTATGTGTATAAAATTGTTACAATATTATCAATATTCATGTACTTTATTTATGCTTGTCTTATGGAATGATGTTACTTTGCTGGCTGTTTGCGAGAATCTTAGTAATAGGTTGGAGATTTCCGAATCCATTCAGCGTGATTTGGAGGTGACTGATTCCTAGTGTTCTAAGTGTGGGGTTAGTGCTAAATGCAGGTAAGACGAAGACGTTGCTCGTTTCTGGTCACATACAGTGATACTGGATGGTGTTTCACTGCCTGTGGTTTATGACTTGGTAATCTTGGGAGTCAACTTTGATCCAAATTTGACGTTTGAGCCCCCATCCCTTTGGTTGCCTCACGAGCATGGCAGAAAATCAGTCTTATGCGACGCGCTTGGAGGGTGTTTGGTTCGGCAGAGCTGACACCTCGCTGCTTTAATTGCTATGTCTTCCCTCTTTTTGAATACTGCTCCTGAGTCTGGGGTTCTACTGCCGGTTGTCATATGAGTTTGCTTGACAGAGTGGCTCGTCGATGTGCGTTCATGCTGGGTGGTGTTGTGTATTGTGATTTGGCGCATCGTGGGGTCTGCTTCCTCTATACATACATTATTGCCCTAGTCATCCACAGGCGGTTTTTCTTCCAGAGTCATTTGCTCGGGTGCAGCATACTCAGCGTACTCGTGCCGTAGAAGCCAGTACTCTCGTTCGTTTTTTTTTTTATATGAGGATGTTTGGAATAGTCTTGCTGTAAGTAAGTTTGAAACCACTTCCTAGCAAATATTAGAACTGAGAAACATCTTGCAGTGTCACTCTTAGAGATGGTGATCGCTTTCACGGAATTAACGGTATATAATAATATTAAACGATGAAACACTATCTTTATAATCAAAAGAGAACTACATCAATCCACTTACTCTATTCAAACTGAAATAGACCAGCTTTTATTCTCACGTGACCAATACAATACCACAAATGACGATACAGCTAGGCTGAGGAGCCGTAACACTCAGTAGCGAATACGCTCTTCGTTACTATTTTTGTGTACGTGCGGCAGTGTTGACGGAAAAAAAGAAATTTACCGCCAACAATTGGCCAGCAATTTCAGCGAAGTCATCGAGAGGCTGCAGCGTCACCTCGCGGTGCCGTCGGCTCTCCTAAACATTACAGGTTGCGTTAAAAAATTGGCCATGCGAGTGGTCGACTGCAGCAGTCGACATCTCAGTTCTTATAGTATCTGCACCTTTAAATAAAGGTAGCAAGTTCTTTAAAGTACAACCGACAGTTTCGTAACCCGTTTTATCACCTACATTTCTCAATGACTTTTTGAAGCTCTTTACATATTTTCACACCTATAAACAAACAAACAAACAAACAAATTTTAAGATTTCTAATAAAAATACTAAAAATAAAACGACCAGTTTAGCCAGTTAAATAGATGTGAGTGATCTGTCAGTAACGTTTTCCATACACTGTTAAAGTATTTGAAAAAAAAGTCACGAGAATTTACAATCACTAGCATTTGGGATGCAAGAGATGCGGCAACAGTTAGCTGCAGTCTCCGCAGGTTAGAATATCGGGTTATCTGCTTTGAGTACGAGCATGCAGTGTCCAATACTTATATTCGTATTTTAGTGAGGAAGCTTCAGCCAATTGGCGAATAAACATTAACTTTTCATTGTCCCAGCTGACAGAACAGCCCGCTACCCTGGCTTGGACGGACAAGCACGCTTCACCTGCAGCACAGCATGACCTCCTACCACAGCCATTGGAGGAACTCTGAGCTTATCAAAATTGCTCTGGAACACAATTCACACTGGTCGCTCTACAGCCAGAGCTTCCGCTATAGCTGCGACAAGTTATAGTTAGTTGCTAGAAGGCCTCGACAAATACGATCTAGAAGAGAGGTGGTTAAACTGCGGCCTGCGGGCAGCATCCAGGCCGTTAGTATTTTTAATCCGCCCCCTGAAGATTTTGGGTTATTCGATATAATAACTCATATTGATCGCTTATTATAAGACTTATTTTAAAATTGCGTGTCTGCAGTAAAAATGCTAATTTTTTTTACTGTAGTTCATACTTTCCAAATAAAATTGCCTATAATCATTAATATTGTATTTCTTTTTTTTCTGTTTATTCTTGATATGTATGCATCTGGTGCTGGTCAGGATCGTCAGTCCATATCGGTCCATGTGACCCTTGAGTCAAAAAGTTTGCCCCCCCCCCCTCCTGATCCAGTACGATAGTGCCTTTAATAATAAGTGATTGCAATATATCGCGTTCGATTCGCACATTCGCTAAGAGGTAATCTAACGCGCAGAGCTTCAGATCTCTACTAAAAATCAGTGTCGCCGCAGAAGCTACAACCGCAATTCAGCTTCTGGGCGACGCCACGGCGGCCGCAAATGTTGCTAGGGAACATGCCTGGAACTTAAATACTAATGGTGTGAAGCAAGGCTCTACTCTCAGCCGTTTCAAGTGTAATCAATTTTAGTCTTACACCTGACTTGATCTAAAGTGGTGGATCCAGCTCTAAGGATAGAGGTTCCGGCCGAGTCGAAGCTAAGCGGATAAAATTATCTTAATCTAACTGAAGCAATGGAACTCACCGCGTCATCTACTACTCTTACTTACATCTACTAACGAGGACTAACACAGTATATTCCCTGTCAAGTTTTGCGTAACCCTCATTATAATTATTGGAAATGAGCCGAATATCCACACGCGGATATCCGCACTCTTTTAGTCATGCCCTATAAGTGAAACTCAAAAAACAGTCTCAACGCTGCAGGAATTTTTAAATTCACTGAAAATTGAAAGATTATACAAAACTCTCAAACCTCAATAGAGGAAAAACTCCAAACGCGCCTTGCCCAGGAGGGTAGAGGAGGAGGAGGAGAAATATACGGGTTTTGTCAGAGTATAGATTCCTTTTCCCGGTTACTGCTGCCTAAATACTTGGCCTGTTTGTAGACGATCTCCAGCCGAGGCAGTGTTGAAGTGCCAGTGCTGTATTACGTGAAATCATAGCTTGTGACCAACGGGAGAAGCAATAGAGATGTATCTCTACAGTGCACAAATCCCCTAAATCTTTATCTTGTACCGGACGTAATAAACAAGAGTCTGGTAAGTTTTTGAACTCGACAGCTGCATGGCCACATTCTGATTTACTGCCGAACTGCCCCGTGCGACAAAGCTGGGAAGCGATTAGAAAGCTAGAGGCATCTCCATCTCTGTTCCCAGTGCGCAGCTTATAAGTGTATCCAATCCACTCGGAGCGTGAGGCAGTTCATTCCATCAAATAATTTCCAATTATGAGTTATGAAAGAGTGTGTAAATGTTCAATGAATCCAGTATACTTTATGTCAAGATGGGGATATGATATCCAATTGAATTTTCGACCCACACACAAACAATGATGCTTGCGTTGGCCGTCCAACTATTTATTTTTCATTAGCTAACCGAACATAGTTGTTATACTCGTTATTATCAGTACGTTTAACAGTTTAGTATAAACTTGTTAAATTACAAAACGCCCTTCCTGTTGATAGGTATGGCATCCAAATGATTCATTTAATGACCAACGAGTGGGCTAATATTGCACAGAAAAATTTGCCCAAATACGTTTGTGTAAGTGCATACTTTATATTTCTTTAGGTAAGATATTCTTAGAATAAAAATTTACCATAATGCAGCCAAATGAAACTTATTCTTCCGCTTGGGATAGCACAATGTTTTCCGTATATTCTACGCACGATACAGGGTTTGAGAATAATTCTCAGGCTCCAGTCATCTTTGCTTCCACTATTGGGACTCAAGCTGCACTTCATCCATGCCTGAACCAAGCGGAGCGGAGCCAGGGAATGCCTGCACCTACTACTACGACTACTACTAACCATGTGAGCCACCGTCCAGCACTGAACTGACTGAGACAGCACGTCTACAGCTGAGGTGATCTACTTCTTCCGTACTGCAGCCAACATCGTCCACTCACCTTGTACGTGTCGGAATACACACACACACCTGACCTGTGACTTACATCGTATACCGAGCTGTTGGTGGACTGCTGTGCAGCGCCATCTTGTGGCTGTTAACTCTGACTTATGATGTTGTACCAGTTAGTACTTGTGGTTGTAAACCCTTAGCGTAACTACGACTGAAAGATTGAAAGGGCTTAGTCCCAGCAGTGTGTGTTAAAATTTTCACTGTTTCGATACTCATATTAAAAAGCTAGACGAATATCCCCTACAGGAAGTGGGACTCATCTTTCTCGAACAAAGAGGACTGAGAAGGCAGCTAATATAAGCATTTATGTATTTAAAAGACTTCAACAACGTGCCAACACAGCGAAACTCTTTGAGACAGACGTTCATGATTGCTTGCGAAAAAACGGCCAGAGAGCCAAGCATAAAGATCGAAGAACTACTCTCAGCCAGCAGTTTTTCCCGTAGTGCACATTTAAAATACGCTACCCTCCGAAGTTGTTGGTGCAGAGCCGATCGATGCACTTAAAAATCGTCTCGGCAAATATTAGAAGCAACACCCTCCACAGTTACGAACTCCCCGATCAGGAGTACCAAACTCCTAACGGCCAGAACTTCTAAGCCACTGTAATCAATATTTCAAGCCACGACTTGACGTCTCCAATCTCCCCGGATTTACTCTGCAGCATTGAGTTGTGCTTGCGCGATCAACTCGTTGCCTGACCTTATTATCTTCCTTCTTTTTCTTACTCCCACAAAAGTCTCCGTGATTCTCAACTGATGGCAATTGCTCAAAAAGGGCCGGGGCATAAGTCTTGGTTGCTCTATGGGAATGTGCCTGTTGGTCCGTCTACTGCCATGTAGCTAATGTAATCCAAATCTAACTAAAAACATCAAAATATAACGTGGGCATACGAATATTTTAGGTGGAGTCCCCTAGACCGGACCTACCAACGCCTACGCTGTTAACGCTGCAGGTTGTGAGTTGCAGCCTCGGACTGATCCACTAGCACAACCTGCCTGCTACTGTTCTTCTACCGGTAAGTTTGTCAACACTCCAGACGCTATATTAGGTGTCACCCTGTGAGTGGAACACCATAGAGTGTGGTGAAGTTTTCGATTGGTACGCTAATATATGAATATAATATATATAATGTAAGCTGTAATATAATAATCCAAGAACACCTCCCGCCTGTGGAGAAATAAATGTTAAATAAATAAATAATAAATAAACTTTTCCTGTGATTTACGAGGTATGCGGTGTGTGGTATTTGAATGCACTTATTCCTCAGAGCTGTTATACGTGAGTGGAGATTCCAAAGCTTGAGCTACTGGAAAATTCCGTGCTAGTTTCAAACTAACAGTACCACTGCTGCTCAGAAATAAATGTAATTTAAAAAGATATACAATATGCACATTCACCAATATGTTGTATGTATCGAGATTAGATCTGAAAAATCACTTACGTCTGTCTATTTTAAGTGGAAAAGTGATAGAATCTTGCAATTAGTAAGCCTTCGATTCATTGTTGACTTATTTATTTTCTAAGTTTCATTTTAAACAATGTATTTTTAGCAAATATATTTCAGTTCACCAGCTATAAACTTCCAGTTTGGGAGTTAGGTTTTGGTACATATTCAAATAGTATGTTGACAAGGGCAAGTGTGAGTGGGTAAGGTGGTTTTGGTGAAAATTGTAATTTTTTTGCTGAAAAAGGCTCCTGAGGTAGTGGGCTATTGTGTCGCATATTTTTATGGGGGGGGGGCTACGGGCACTATACTTCCCCCAAAAATATTGGGGCCCGAATGGAGTAGGGGGGTCAAAATTATGATTTTTAAATTTGTTGGAGAAGGGAAGTTTGACAGTAGGCCTGCATGTCACAAGTTTTTAGGGGGTTACGGGCCCTATTGCCTTCTCAGAAGGGGGCACAGGAGGGATGGGGTTGGAGTCTAAACTAGTATTTTATACAATCTGATTTTTTTTCACCTAGAATTGAAGACGTCAATGAGTTTTCATGCTAGAAGAAAAAACAAAGACGTTTTCGAATCCTTGAAAGATTTCTGGCAAACTAATAGAGGGATATTTTCAATTGTTACCCTAAATTTCTTTTTATCAAAGTTTAAAACGAAAGTTTTGCATTTTTGAAAAATTTAGTCAGTGATCAAAAGTTGCTTATCAAAGGAAAACAAAATAGTAAATGAAAAATCCAGGCTTGTTACTTTGTTAGGAATGTTACAAGGATTCCAAAACTGTCTTAGATTTTGTTCTGCATATAAACTCATGGACTTTTATAATTTAGAAAATGAAAGACCAATTTCTCCCTTTTCTCAAAAACTGAGGCCGAAATCGAAAAAGTTACAGGAGCAAACTATGTTTTTTTTTTTTTAATTACATGTACTGTGCAAGTTTCAGAACAATCAGTTCACAAATAATTTTTTTACTTTGAGTTGACCTCCATAATACTCGTATTTGTAGTTTTAAAAAACTCTTTCGTACTTCAACACTAAACCAATTTTCAGCTAAGCGACCATGTCCACGACCAAGCTACATAGTTCCCAAGTTTGAACACCGTGGCTGCCAAAGCGGACAACATCTCAATATCCTGTGCAAAAGAAAAAACATCACAATAGAGAGGACGCGACAGGCTGGGCTGCCTGCAGCTAATTCCGAAGCTCCTGCAGTGGTGAGAAAGTGGAAGCTACTGACAACTGCAAGTGGTCCACTAAGGGTCTCTTTCCTGGAATTATTTGAAACCGGCACCACTATTGCTTTTGTAGCCGCTTCTTACTCACGTGTATGGGTCCAAATGTACCATTTTGAAGGTACAGCATCTACACCCAGTACTTATGCAAACGTAGCGTATTCCAATTGGAACGCAGATTTGTTGGGACTGTCTCATACTTGCAGAGCAGAAATATACAGTATTGGCTGTTCGCGATTATCTGTAGTTAGATGTATTTATTTAGTGAGCTAGACGCCCTTTCGCCCAGGCCCCGAAATTAAAGGCGTGCTCGATTTGGCGCCGAAATCAAACTTTCGAGGCTCGACTTGTCCGGAGTTTCTGTCAGAGTCTTTCGCTTTGCTGCTTTGACTAGTTTTGCAAGTATTTCAAACAACGCGATTACATTGAAGGCGTTGAAAACTCCATTTTGTGGAGCAAGATTGAGTTTCTGGAAGTTTCAAGGGTAGTCGATTACGGCCGTTGCTTGAAACACAATCCAGTGGGTCGAAGCCAGAGCGCATGCCTGAAGTTGCAGACAAGGCAAGCGTGCTCTTCACACTGTAGTTTTTGCCTTTTTACCACAACTGGAAATTATTCAAAATATGCAAGTAGGCTATAGTGTACTGCATCCTCTCTCTCTCTATACTTCAATTCTCTATATTACGTTCTTTGGGACTATGCTACGTTATGTAGCATAGAAACCGGCTACTCGTTATAAAACACTATGCTAGCCAACAATGAGCTTTCGAGGTTAGGCCTAGAACTTTGTAGGTTAGGAAAGGCAAAGACTGGTTTTGCTAATGTTCTGATGACGTAGGCTAGGTAAGGCCAATCAAAGATTGACGCTAAGTAAGGCCAATCAAGGATTGACGCTAAGTAAGGCCAATCAAAGATTGACGCTAAGTATAACAGGGATCATATTGTAAAAACACCTTAAAACACTAGCAGAAATAGTCCTTGCTTACCTAACCTACAAGGTTTTCGGCTTAACCTCGAAAGCTCATTGTCTGTTAGCTGCGTAAAACGGGCTCTATAGTAAGAGGCTCGCAACGGTCGTGGTGGTCGGTGATTGTGGCCGACGTGCCAGCACTTCGAAAAGTGTGTTTTACCTCCCGTAGACTACGATTTTTCATAGTTACGTAGCATAGAGACCAGTTTTTTTACTAGCATAGAGACCATTTGACAGTAGCATAGAGACCATGGAATAGTAGGTTGTGAAGTATAGTACTTACGGTATGTTACTTCTTTTAGTCTTTAACAAATATCTCTATGTAGATACATGCGAGTCAATGTCTGTTTATTAATTACACTCTCTTTTACCCTGCTAAATATGTGTCCAGTGTAAATATGTTAATACACGCGAGTGACTGTCTTATACGATTCATATAAAATAAAACTATACGGCAGCTTGCGTTGAAGTTATGTATAAGGACTTATACTCTATGGCCACGCGTGGTCTGTAAGTATCTTCTCTTTAGCTACATTTTTTAGCAATAAGTGTTACTTGTATACAAAAACTTATATATTCCTCAAGTTATAGAATGAAGCATCTGCTTCCGTTGTTGCTAAAAGGTGTATTATTCTGGGACTGCGTAAAATTTGTAACTCTCTGAAGGCTAGAGCAACTTTGTATACTATTAAGCAAGGTAACTAATTCATAGTAGGCCCATGTGAGAACCCATTACTGTAAGAGTGATTAGCATAGAACGTTGGTTGTGCAGCAAAACAGCGCCACGACTCTGCGACTCCTGCAGAAACGCGAGCTAGAGTCTCCCCCATGAGGATGATGTGGCGAATATTTTGGACCTCGCTGGGTTTCTTAAGCGGCTTTTTAATTCGCAGGAACTGTTGCATATGGCCGCGGTTCATGCTCATAAGGTTAGTCTCTAAGTTTAGGTAGGTTCATTTTGCTTCCCATTCTGTTCCGTGTAGGGGTGGGCGGCTGTAAAGAGCCTCGTGAAAAGTGTAGGTTAACGTTACTTATGAATGTATGGCAATGTTAATAGGCGACATGTAATTTGAAGGTATTTTAACAGCTTTGATCTATTTGCTGTTAATCTTCAGTTTTTCTTCCTCTTGTAAACAAAGTTAAATTTTGAGGTGAGATTTGTGTTCTCTTTGTGATCCTGCTCGGCGGTACCCGGCTGCAATGGCACCGAACTCGCCACGCTGTGTACGTGAATCACTGTGCGTGCGTTCAAGTAAGCTTTCTTGCAGCGTCACCACCACCAAAAGCACAGCCATAAGCACTACTTAACCTAACCTAGCCTAATCTAACCTTTCCTAACCTAATCTGTGATACATCGGCTCATGTCATTGACACACAACAACACAGCACGCGTACTTGAACGCAGTACGCTCGCACAGCGATTCACGTACACAGAATAGTCGCGAACGTACATAGCGTGTGGCGAGTTTGGTGCCTGTGCTGTCCAGCTGGGGAAAAATATAAGAATGTAGTGATGAGCCTGCGCTCTCCGCAACAGCGCCATCTATAGGCTGATAACTCTCTTGCCTCTGCATTGCAGCGCCATCTTGTGACTTTTTTTCCTTTTTTCTGTGTGCCATCATGCTAGCTGACAGCTAATAACTCTGTTACGTGCAAAGGTATTTTACTTGATAACACTACAACCAGATTTGAACATTGAACTCTATTCTGAGCCACAACTCCGTTACCTGAACAACACACTACTTATCGTAAAAAAACGAAGAAGCCTGAGAGACACTTGATGCCTTTTGCAATTTATTGCATTTGCTCAGTCGCCTAACTTACAACGGAACACGTACTCGCACCGTAACTTGTGAGCAGCTCCTGCTCCACATGCTAGGGATGAAGGAGCATACGGACCTGCCTGAAGGTCAAGACTACGATGCATCCAGCCGCTGTCCAGAGGGATGGCTGCTGTTCCTCAGATGCTCAAGGAATTATGTCGTTACTGACAGTCCTCGATGTAGGTCCCTTATTTTACGTATCAATATGATTTAGGTTCAAAATTTATACCGGTACTTCTAATACGCGATGTAAGTGCTCTTGACTCAAGCGTACATGTACATACGGGCTGAGAACCTGAGAGCAAAAATTTTGACCCCAGAAATAAGGCCACACAAAACACCAGCCAATTTCAACTTTACCAAATGCTATAACACCACTGACGTCATTTTGACGGCAGTGGTAAGGAAATGTATCAGAATCCCGATCAGTGTATTAATCTGATGTGTCTCGTGGTCTGTTCCCTCAAACGTGACAGAATCTGTCGACACAGCTTATTTCTGACACTTTAGCCCAGTTGTACCAAGACGTGCGGTGCCTCAGCATAGATTTGTTCAATTTTTTGAATATCGAAGTAAATTCGTCGCATGACTGGCCGTCGACCTGCTGTGGCAGGTTTTCCAACACTTTCATGTTGAACAGCACTGGGCCCTTGCGGCCCTAGCAGATAAGTACGGCCCAACCCCATGAGTATAAAACTTGAAACTGTCTCCGGCCTTCTGTTACATCTTGGGCTGAACCGCAAATGGTCCCAAGTGCCCAAATTGCGCTTGGCGAATCTGTATCATTGGAGAGGGGTGGTTGGACTTTGTATGTTTTATAAGGTGTACAACAATGAAAGACATTGGTTGTATTGTTCTGTCCCTGCCCTCAAGGCCTCTTTCACTTTAGCTAGAGTTAGATGCCGGACTCGTCAATACAGTCGGTATTTCGTGCTCTGGTCTGTTGGGGTTTGGAATTCATTGCCGGCATGGGTTTCCGGTAGTGCTGGCTTGCAGGCGTTTAAGTCAGCTGTCAATGGCTTTTATTTTACTTCTTTTAACAGTGTTTCGGGCCTTTCGGTGTTGCAAAATACTTCATTTGGGTTGTTCTACCTGTCCCGGGCATGAAGTTTTAATAATAAAAATAACTTCGCAAGGTGACAAGTATCACAATTACTAACATATGGCTCATCAGAGGCCCTTCTACCGCCTGGCCGATTATTTTACAATTTCTTCGAAAAAAATTTATTGTATTTGCTCATGTAAACTGCAGCTCTGCTCCGAGAGAGCAGACTTTCGCCAGGTAACGCAATACTAAAAGACAGCATTGTAAGAGATGAGCTAACAGTCGAGACAGGCGGACTGACGGACGATCCCATAATTTTTTCATCTGTTCTTCATTACATTCCTTACAGTCCCTGTGTATTCCTTACAGTCCCTGTGTATTCCTTACAGTCCCTGTGTATTCCTTACAGTCCCTGCGTATTCCGTGGAGATCCCACTGCAACTTTTCGAATTATTTTGCCAACGGACACAGCCAGACACTAATAAAAAACAAACCCAGTTAAAAACTAGAACGCCTCGGTAGCGTAAGACCATCACCTGCCGTAGTGGGCAAATTCAACGAAGTCATTTTCGATGAACGAGGCTAGGGCAGAGCCGCATTCTTTCCATTGATTAGCTCTTCAATGATAACATAGGTAAAAAAATAGAACGTAGCATTCTCCAGACGATCTCACAATTGAAGACGCACGCCTAATCAAGAAGGAAGATTGGGAACTTATTAGTAGTAGGAAACTACTACAGTCTCAGAACCGACGACGTGCCACGAATGCATGGAGGGAGATGAATCATCTATGCGATACAGTCAACAAAGACTTGAAGCGGAAAGGTTAAAGAAGTGGATGAGAGCTGCTGACAAGCGGGAGCGGGAAAATGAGGAAACGACAAGTCAGCGAAAAATACCCTGAGGTTGGAAGCAGGACATAGGATCAACGAAGAAAATTAAGCGAGTCAGAGAAGAGAAGATTCCGCATAGGCCTATATTAATAAAAAAAATATCGATTATTGCGTGAATTTTTTCACGCGCGGGTCCGCTAGTTATAAATGACAGCAGAAAATTAGCACTGCAGGAAAACCCCCGCTGTCTCCTGTGTTAGTTACTGTCTTGGTGAGGAAAGCTTTCTTGCAGCAAGGCAGAACAAGCTGAGCTCACGGCATATCATCTGTATAGATTCACAGTTTGTACGCTGAATGAGGCAGTGGATGTACAGGTGCTGGTCCAAAAGCATAGCTTCAAGTCAGAATAGGCAGCCCCTAATTAGAAGAAGACTGTCTCTATACTACCACTGGAAAGAATGCTTCACTCTTCTTCCAAACTCAGAATTGAGATTTCAAAAATTTGTAATTGAATAGCGAATCATTGTAATCAGTCAGCACTCAGCAGCATATCGTGACTGCCTGAGGAATTTTCTCCTATCTAATTCCTTAAGAAATTGCTTGGGCATAGCTTGGCCCGGTCGTGTCACGGGAAGTGGTTAACAGCGCCCTGTTTTGTTGAGTGAAGTAACGAGCAGGGCTATCTCGTACACTTACGTGACTGCGGCTCGAGGCTGCCNTACAGTCCCTGTGTATTCCTTACAGTCCCTGTGTATTCCTTACAGTCCCTGTGTATCCCTTACAGTCCCTGTGTATTCCTTACAGTTCCTGTGTATTCCTTACAGTCCATGTGTATTCCGTGGACATCCCACTGTAACTTTTCGAATTATTTTGCCAACGGACACAGCCAGACACAAATAAAAAACAAACCCAGTCAAAAACTAAAACGCCTCGGTGGCGCAAGACCATCACCCGCCGTAGGGGGCAAATTCAACGAAGTCATTTTCGATGAACGAGGCTAGGGCAGAGCCGCATTCTTTCCATGGATTAGCTCTCCAATAATAACATAGGTAAAAATAGAACGTACCATTCTCTAGACGATCTGCCGCGCTGGAGGCAAATGCGCCTTGGTGGAGGAATATTCAACGCCGTAATTTTTTATGGTCAACTAGGTTTGGTGTCATGGCATGGGTCAAAACTTGGTCAACCCACCTAACTCCCTATAAAAATTTATGAGTATTGCTCAACTCCTTCGACCACTTATTGGGTGGGCAGACAAATATATATATATGTCATAATGGCCTGATTGAGGTACACCCCCTCCGAGAACGTTGAAGGTTAGGTGCCAGGACTGGTTCTGCTAATATCTTATATCAAATATAGGTCTTTTAACGGGTTCACAGCATTCTAAACTTCTTTTTCACTAGCGGAACCAGTCCTGGGGACCTCACCTACAAGGTTGACGGGGCGAAAGCTCATTGTAAGGGGGCTGGTACTAGGCTTGGTTGGTCAGGGTGGATGGTGGCAGCACAAAAGATTTCGGAGCGTTTTACTATCGAGAAGTGGGCGTGAAGCTGAACGTAAATTTGTTTTCCTTCAAAATGAGACCAAATTTGAGTAAATCTACGGTGTTTATAATACTTGTTTCACTTTTTGAAGATTGAGGCGTTTAGGTGGCCAGGAATTTGGTACCTCTATCGAACCAGAAGGCCGTCTAATAGGCTGTTTTTCAATATTGTAGGCCTTCTAAAAGCCCACTTCGAAATATATACAAATGTATTTACTTAAGTCTTCAACGAAGACATTATCACCTCTCTCACTTTGTTCGCGAGTAATACAAAACATCCTTGGCGGAAATTGGAGACCATGCAAGCGCTTTCCAAATCAAAGTGTGCAGTATTAAAGTTAAAAGGCCAAATTGCTGCTGCTGCTTCCTTCGTGCAATGGCGAGTAGCAAAATTTTTGTTGCTTCGTACACTGGCTGGCGCTTGAACAAAGGTCTCTACTAATTTATTTCTGTAATAGTTTAGGTCATCAATTTGCTCATTATTAGCATTCATTGTATATTAGCATTCATTGTAGAAGATGATCATTTCAAAACAAGTCACTTGCGAACTCGCCTCACGACGCCCTCTGCTGGCCATGCAAAGCTACATCGTACATCTGAAACCTACCGAGCAAGCGTTACTAAATGATCTTAAATCTACTATAAGGATTTTCCTGTGTCTGAGCTAACAATCACGTAAAAGGCGTACTGCAATGATGTATTCATTAATTACGCTTTTGTAAACCAGTAGGTAATGGTGATGTCAGATCAAAATTTGACAAAATAGCAGCTACGCGGAGCAGGTTCCCCTTTACCATCACATTATCACTACCACATACTGTACTTTCTGCTCTTGAATAAGAAGAAATTTGCTAGCGTCAGATGTTATAGTAGTTATATATGAAACTACAGTAGTGCATTTTGATGAATTAGGTTGCCCAAAGAATTATAGCGAGAATGTAACTGTTGTATCAGACCACCAAACAGTAGTTTGTTCATCATTTTAGAAACGCTTTAGAAGGTGTCCGTTATGTCTAATTGCATTGCATAATTATTGCCACGTACTCCTATTGTGTAACTGCTTGTGTTGTGTAGTATTACTTCTAAACTGTGTTAGTGCTCATTGTGTATTGTGCTTTTGCTTGTGTAGCGCAGTAGCGCAAGCGTCGTTAACTTCGTAGAAAATTTCATAATTTTCTACTAAAGACCGAAAAGAGTCGATGTTTGAGGACAAAATTAAATATAAAGGAGATTTTTGAATGCTCCTATGGCCACACCAACATCCGCACGATATTATTACTATTAAATCACACCAGACCGGCGACTTGAGAACGGAGATAACTCCATGAGGTTGACAACCTCCGCGCAACCAGCCCAGCTAGTGAAAAAAAAATTAAAAAAGAAAGAGAAGATCAGATATCACAGAATAGCTCTGTGTACAGATCGTTTAAAGCTGCCAATACCAGTACCAGCAAAGACAGAGCCATCAAGACCAATCCAAACATCCACACACGATGGAAAAAACTAACGAGAATACTGGCCCGTACGGCATCGTAACCGTTCCAAGGCAAACTCATGAACAGCACCAGTACGCCGAGTATGCCTCATCCGAACAAATGGCTCCGGAAGAAAAAGACAGTGGATGACCATAGCAGTTATAAATTTTATACAAAAAGCAAACCCCACCATCTCTGCGACGATGTGCCAGATCACAAGGCATAATACCATCTAGCATGAACGCACATCGACGAACCACTTTGTCAAGAAAACACAGATGACAATCGGCTGCAGTACCCCAGACCGCGGAGCAGTATTCCAGAAGAGGGAGGATATAGCTATTGAAGCAGCGACGTGTCAATTCAACCGAGCCAAAGACCTTCCAAGCACGCCTCATAAGACCAATTTTCTGCGATGCACGTGAGGCAACCTAACGACTGTGGGGCTCAAACGTCAATTTTGGATCAAAATTGACACCCAAGATTACCAAGTCATCAACCACAGGAAGTGATGCCCCATCCAGTATGAGTGCAGGAAAAGGAGGTCTCACTGTACGCGACCTGGACACGAGCATGGTCTTAGTCTTGCCCGCATTTAGCCTTACCCCACACCTAGAACACCAGGAATCAATCACTTCCAGATCATGCTGAATGGATTCTGAAACATCCAACCTATCACTTGGCTTATTGCAAACAGCCAGCAAAGTAACATAATCAGCGTAACCAACAAGTAAATTACAAAATTGAAATAAAAATCGACACGAACTAATATTAAAATTTAACAAGTAAATTATTAACAAGTTCAAACAGGTCCGCTGTATATGCAATGAATATCAGAGGGCGCAGAATACTACCCTGTGGGACACGAGACACTACGTCCAAAAACTCACTCCTCTTCCCATCAATAACTACACATTGACGTCTCTCAGATGAAAACTGACCAATTGCCGCGAAAACTGAAACACCAATACCCATAAGACTCGGCTTATGGAGAAGCCCATGGTGATTCACACGATCAAAAGCAGCACTAAAGTCAAGCTGTACCAACCTTGCCTCATGACCCCCATCAAGAGCCATCTGCAACACATGAGAAATATGAAGCAGAGCATTACAAGTTCTCAAGCCTTTGCGAAAACATAACTGTGTTTGGGGGAAGGACACCCTGTTTCTCAAGAAAACGACCCAACCTCGACGCAACCAACCACTCCTAAACTTCCGACAAAACAGGTTAGATCGAGATGGGTATATACATAGTAGGAGGTTCGGGATGAAACAGAGCCCTTTCCAACAGGCGTCACATGGGCGACACGCTAGCACTCCGGAAAATAGCCTAGCCGTAACATCCGACGGAACACGAGTGCAAGCTGGGCTGCGAACACACCAACCACCCTCCGAAGAAAGAAAGGAAACTTACCCGATGGATCAGTGCCCCCATAGGGCTCCAGGTCAAGAGGTGCACTTCAGAAGACCTTTCAGCAAAACCGGAGAAGCTCGGCTCAGGCTCACACGCTAAAGGAATGCGCACCCGGTCCCGGCTCTGCTTCCCATCAAAGTAGCGCAACAAAAATCCGCTTGGTAGCGGGGTCCGCAACAAGATAACAACCAACAATGTTGCGGGCTTTTCTACTCGACTCGCCATCAGCGACTTGCAATGGCGACTTCTGATTGGCTAGCTCAGCTATTAGGCAATGTAGCCTCTTACTTACGTCTCCCCCACTGCAGAATTACCGAGCATTTGAAAATTAACCTTGGCGATTAAAGTATTGTTGCAAAGTATTGTTGCAAAGTATTGCCAAAAAGACTATAGGTTGCCGATGGTTATGTCTCCCCCTACATGTATTTACCATAAACGTAGAACCAGGTGGTACACGACGGCGATATAGAACCATCAAACAGAGAGTAGCAGACCCATTGTTCTACCTCTACGCTTCCTTTAGTTGAAAATTTCTAGGCGATTATTTGATATTATCCGCTACACTCATTTATTGCGTTTAAATATACAATTCATAAATTTTGGAACCAACACCGTCCACAGCTACGCACTCCTCCACGACGCAGAAACTCCTAAACGGCCAGATCTATAAGAGGCCACTCTAACCCATTATCTTTCATGTGGCAACTAACTTATCGTTTCCGACTCCCCGCGGCTCTGCTGCAGCTAATCGTGAGTGCACAGTCAACGCCAGGGCTGCAGTTTCTTGTTTAAATAGTGGCCCGAACCGTCATCGGTTATATAATAAAATGCTTCGTGTATTTATTTATTTCGTATCCGCTTGGAAAGAAACAGAGAGGCGAAAAATAAGCCAGGTTGCAGATTTTGTAAATCAATGACCAGGCTGCAGAATATGGCGACGGCTGATCCTCATCCCTTTATCTGAAAACACTTATTGAAATCGAAACACTATGTATGTAGCTTCTGGAGTCCGATTTCATAACTTTTTCTCTCAGGTCACGACGTATAAGTTCGGCAGTTGGTCAACAAGCGCTCTGGAGAGGGTGATTTTTCACGGGCAGTAGTCAACAATTTCTTCTTGCTTACTGTCTTCCACTTCTTATTCTTCTACAGCAGTATTATTCCCGTTCGAAGGGGGGGGGGTGCTGAAACAGATCTTGCTATTTTATGTATTACTATTTCTGTCCATTACCATATGCTCCATCAGCTCCATTCCACGCATATCATCCCTCATACTGTCGTTCTCTGAGGGTGCGAATTTTATTTCATAGCCCAAAATTTCATTGAAGCAGATATTTAGGTTCGCAAGACCGTATCTTGGCTACAGAGCGCTGACATGCATACAAGCTAGCTGGCGTTTCACTCAAGTTTATTGCAATGTTTTACTCAAGATATTTTATTTTTTTGCCTCTCACAATTGAAGACGCACGCCTAATCAAAAAGGAAGATTGGGAACGTATTAGTAGTACGAAACTATTACAGTCTCGAAATCGAAGACGTGCCACGAATGCATGGAGGGAGATGAATCATCTGTGCGATACAGTCAAGGAAGACTTGAAGCAGAAAGGTTACAGTAGTGAATGAGAGCTGCTGACAAGCGGGAGCGGGAAAATGAGGAAACGACAAGTCAGAGAAAAAAAAACACTGAGGTTGGAAGCACGACAAAGGATCAACGATGAAAATTAAGCGCGTCAGAGAAGAGAAGATTCCGCAGCGGCCTATATTAATAAAAAAATATCGATTATTGCGTGAATTTTTTCACGCGCGGGTCCGCTAGTTATAAATGACAGCAGAATATTAATACTCCAGGAAAACCTCCGCTGTCTCGTGTGCTTTTAACTGTCTTGGTGAGGAAACCTTTCTTGCAGCAAGGCAGAAGGGCAAGCGGAGCTCACGGCATATCATCTGTAGAGACTCACAGTTTGTGAGCTGAATGAGGCAGTCGATGCGCAGGTGCTGGTTCAAAAGCATAGCTTGAAGTTAGAATAGGCAGCCCCTAATTATAAGAAGACTGTCTCTATGCAACCACTGGAAAGAATGCTTCGCTCTTCTTGAAAACTCAGAATTGAGATTTCAAAAATTTGTAATTGAATAGCGAAGCATTGTAATCAGCCAGCACTCAGCAGCATATCGTGACTGCCTGATGAATTTTTTCCTAACTAATTCCTTAACAGCGTGACGGAGAGACAGACCAACCAAAAGAGCGAGCAAGATCGGAGTGACCATCAACTGTGTATTATTATATAGTGGATGATAGGAATAATTCTGACATAACGGCAATAGCTCATAGAGGGCCGGAGCGTGAGTCGCGGCTGCTCTCTGAGCATGGGCCTGTCAATCTGGCCCTTACCAGCTATCCAATTTAATCTAAGTTAAACGCTATACCCGCAGACATCCGTTCACTGCTTATCAGTCTGTCAAAATAATTGCCTTTGGTAAATTCATTCGTAAACCCTCACTGCAAACTTTATCAATTTGCTTCAGCAATTATTATCTACCGCAGCCAAATGACGCAGGAACTAGTGCATACCTATCTTCATGACCTTGATTATGATTACAGGCACAGACGAACATGTTATAAAAACCTGTCACGTAATCCAATTACTGTGAAGTAATAAAACTTTTCCAGTAAAGCTTATCAGGCCGCGAATGACGTGGAGTTGGCAAGAAACTGATAGCAGAACGCAAGTCACCTGGGCAGGTGTTCGTCATGGCGCAATTAAGAGACATTGCGGCGCACCTGCTGAGCGATAAGACTTATCGGCAGTGCAAGCAACATCCTCATATCATAAGCTTTCCTATTCTATTATTTTATTAGAATTAAACCGTAATAAACTTAGTCGTCCTTCACTTTTACCCTGTTGCGTCGTCGCAGCTACGCTTCACACGGTAGTCTTGTGTTCCCCGTAACCAGCAGAAAGCGTCCTGATGTTTGTTGTTGCCTTGCCATTGTCAGCATTAGAAAATTTTACAGAATTTTGACTTCTCATTTGCTGCAAATTTGAAGGAATAACAGAATCTTTACCGGTGACCCTTGCTGATCAAATTGACTTCGCGGCTAACATTTTATCAATTTTTTGGTGGACACTCACGCATGGTTTGCCATGCACCCTACTCTAGCAAGATCCTGCGTCTCAGCTTGTTGCTCTTCGCAGGCTAAGTTTTGCACAGCACAGAAGTTGGTTAATTTCATCTTTAGTGCCTTTACCGTTGTGTTTTTTTGTGCCAGTCAGGGCGCAATTTAGCATCTGAACATTTGGACTGCGTATGGGAAACAGAAAACTGTGGTGTGAACGCGCCTGCTGAGAAAATGCACTGACCTTAGGCGCCGCAACTGAAGTTGCTTCAATACAATGCCTGTGTTAATGGCACTCCATGGCTATAACTTAGATGAATATCTGGTTGGGCAGAATTACATTTAGTGGGGCAAAAGAAAAGTTTAAATTAGCTTTAGTTACAGAAATAATTGCTTTGAACTCGCGGTTAATTTGAGTAGAATACAAAATAGGCCTCAGTGACGGTGAACTGGTGATAAATTTTCGACACAGGCAAAATTCCAAGCACTTCTTGTATATGAAGAGCTAAAGATCATTCCTGGAATTACACTATAGGAAAACACATATATAAAAATATCAACTACTTACTAGCACAGTAGAACCTGAATTTTTTTGGACTAATGCAACACGGCATTTGCAAGGCGACGAGAACAGCAGCATTCAAATTGGTGGCAGAAGAGAGTAATACTTGGAACATATATCAAAGAGCGACGGAACTGCTCGTGTCCCCAGCCATCTTGCGGTGATAGCCTGCATGCAGCAGTTAAAGCAGGAGCGGTGCTCTCCCGGTGACAGTGTGGGTGTGTGTCCGCACTTAGATATGCGGCTGCTACGTCTGTTCGTGGCTGAGGGAACAGTGCAGTGACATCGGAGGGTTGTTTGACACTGTGTTATGTTGCGAGCTGTAGTTTCCGTCAGGACTCCAATTTATTTAGGAAATACTTTGCACTGCTCTCTGGCACAGACCTTTTGCAATACAAAAAACTGTCTTCTCCAGATCTACCAAATTCACGGTGAGCGGTTACCCGCACTGCGGAGGTAAATCACGTTGGTTCTCATACTAGTCGTAAACTACATTAGTTTGCTCTGGCCGAGTTACGCTATTTTCGGCTAATAATTGTTAAACGTATTTTCGACTCAGTATGGTATTTCAACACAAAGCCTTTTACCCCCCTAACTAATTTATGGCTTACGCAGCATATTGCTATATGTGCTTACAGAGGAAGTTACTCGAGTGTATTAAGCGCATAATATGGTACATAGAAACACATATATAAAGGTAGTAGAGTCTCGTAGTTTACGAAAGCGTTTCAGCTCTAAGTGCTGAGGTTATTCTGAAGTAACGTAGCTCAGATGTATCTGATGTCTAAACACATTTCAAACTAGAGCACTCTGAGAGCGCATACCTCCGCCAAGTGAGGCAACTGTAGCAAAAAATTCAAATTGTCTCTGAAACCATAATTTTCTTTGTATAAACTCCAAAATCTAATCATTTGTGCCTCTTTATATTCATAACAGCTTGTTCAATTTTCTTGAAGATCCGTTCATAACTTTTTGAGTTCTACT
>LQNS02278175.1:3186340-3199324 GCA_001587735.2 Parhyale hawaiensis | reverse complement strand
CAACTGCCAATGTTAGATCACTTCACAACTGCTAATGTTAGATCACTTCACCACTGCCAATGTTAGATCAGTCCACAACTGCCAATGTTAGATCACTTCACAACTGCCAATATTAGATCATTTCACAACTGCCAATGTTAGATCACTTCACAACTGCCAATGTTAGATCACTTCACAACTGCCAATGTTAGATCACTTCATAACTGCCAATGTTAGATCACTTCACAACTGCCAATGTTAGATCACTTCACAGCTGCCAATGTTAGATCACTTCACAACTGCCAATGTTAGATTACTTCACAACTGCCAATGTTAGATCACTTCACAACTGCCAATGTTAGATCACTTCACAACTGCCAACTCTTGGCATGCCAATGCTTTCATCGTTTCAATGTTGAAGATGCTAGATTATTTCACGGCTACCAATGCTGGACCACTTCACGGCTACTAATACTGTATCATTTCGCAGTTACCAGCGCTGTATCACTTTGCTGCTGTCAGTGCTCAATGTTACAGCTTTTCATGGTGGCCAGTGCTTCATCATGCACATCACTTCACGGCCGCCAATGCTAAATCACTCTATAGGCCTACCAATGCTACATCATTTCACTACTGAAGATGATAGATCATTTCACGGCTACCAATGCTGTATCACTTCACGGCTGCCTATGCTGTATCACTTGACGGCTACCAATGCTGTATCACTTCAAGGCTAGCAATGCTGTATCACTTTGCGGCTATCAATGCTGTATCACTTCACTATTGTCAATGCTACCCCACTTCATGGCGGCCAGTGCTTCATCATGCACATCACTTCACGGCCGCCCAATGCTATATCACTTCATGGCAACCAGCGCTTTATCACTTCACTGCTGCCAGGCCTTCATCACTTTATGTCTGCAAGTTGCTCCAACTCACCCTTCAGCTCTGCTGTCTGTTCTAATCATCTAGCATAGCCCGTATACCAAATAAAATGTTATTAACTTTTTCAACAGCTATTTACTTGGAATTTTATTACAGATCGTGCATACCACAATTCTGAGACCTTCTGTTCTACAAAATAAGACTGTTTCTCAAAGTATTTCGAAATAGTTTAACTCTTCTGCCAGTATCAAAGGATGCCATAAAATGTTGCTTTAGCTACATCCGTAATTACACTTCAAGCTTTAATACTTTTTGTGAATTTGTTGCGTATAGAATTTTAGAAGTATGTACAGGTTTGCCAGTCATTACTGAATACATAGAGAATCGAGTTAAATAGCTAAACGAAGTATTAAAAAGTAATGGGAGAACATATAAAACTGTGTCTGCCGCACCGTGCAGTCAGGCCTAATAATATTGTGTGACCAAAACCTGCCTTAGGGGCCAGTGTCCAGTCAATGTATGGTGTGGTCTATGCTATCAGTTATTGAAACATGATCCAACACGGCGCTGTTCCTTATGATAAATGTTGTAAATTTACCATGGTGGATGGACGGACCTAATAGTGTTTTTTTCACTTCTATTACAGCTGTGTACGGCGTTAACACCTGAACTGGTGCAGCTATGCTTCATTTATTATACTGTTAAAAAAATACCGTGAACATCACGTGGTATTTATGATAACTTACTGATGATGTTGGCCACTTGAATCGTTGAAAACTCACCATTTTCCAAAATTCTTGGAGCCTATTGATGCGGAGCTGTAATGTTTCCTGCTTGCCAGACTTCCACTGAGTTTTAACGAACACTGAAATTAGCTCTGGTATCAATGGTAGCTTCATTATCCTGGGAGCTCATTAAGGAATTTATGAAGCTTGCACTTCAGCCAGGAAAGCGCATATTTTTCAGTGTTTACTTTACACACACAAAAAAATAGTTCCGGAGTCACGTGCCGCACTAGCGCGAGGCACTCGGTAATGAACATGAGAGCACGGCCAGCTAATGGCATACAGTCCTACATGATCGCGGAGCCGTGGCGACTGTTGCTTCTCATTTATTTAGAGACACTATATGAGTATTTTGCAATACTAGTAGCAGCAGGATTAGAACACATTGTAACATTGGAAACTGCACTGATTTTCTTCTGTATAAGTAACTATTTCATTTCAGTGCAATGGTTATTTATCTTAACATGCTGGAGAGCAATATTTGCTGCAGTTATAGATTACAGATACTATCTGTAAAGTGCATCTGCGTAACTTGCTTTATCTATAATAGTGCGTCTTCAACCGTAAGAGCTATGCAGATACATACACTTAGAACGGAAATAAAGCTTTATCGCAGAATTGACCACATCTCGACTATTTAACTATAAATTTCACAGAAAGTTAAGCTAATGATGCTTATACTGTCTGCAAATTTTCAAACAACTATATCGAGCTGGTTCTAGAAAAATTAGTTTTTTTTTGTATATTTTACGAATTTCACTAAGTGGCGGTAATAGCTTTTTGACTAAGAACCAAAATATTCACAGTTTTATATCACCAAAGGAGCAAAAATGAACAACACATATGAGAAAAATATGTATTAAACAAGAAATCATTAATCAAAAGTTTACGATGACTGAAAAAAGTCTTATTTGCCCCCGTGACGTTTAATAACTTCAATAATCCTTGAATCCATGCAGCCAGTTTGTTTCTTTATTGCAGAAGGTGGAACTGCCCTTGCTGCTGCAGCAACAGCACCCACAAGCAGATTTTTAGTTGTGCTACTTTCCATCTGCGTAAATTTCCCTTTTCAGAAGGGCCCAGAAGTTTTCAATTGGGTTTAGATCAGGTAAGCACGGTGGCCATACCATCAGTTTCTCTCCATGGAACCCCAAAGAATCCAGAAATGCTGTAATAGTACGGGCAAAGTGAGAGGGCGCATTATCATGCGTGAAAATCAAGTTTTTTTTAAGGAACGAAAGGGGTATTTTCTACAGCCATGGGACCAAGGCGTCCTTTAACATGTCACAATGTGATGCAGATGTAATTTTCACGGCATCAGGTACTGCAACCGGACTTACAAGTCGACCCCCTATGATACCAGCCCGTATCATAACACCCTCTCCCTGTTGTTGACGTTTTACACGTTGGTGACACTCACCTCCATGGAGGTAGCACCCAAACCTTACTCCACCCATCAGGTCCATCAAGGGTTGTCCGGGTTTCAACGGTGAAAAGAACATGATTCATGTTGATCTTCATGTATTTCTCTGCCCATTCCATCCTTGAAATTTTATGTTTTGGGGTCAGAGGAGGCAATTTCAGAGGGGATTGACAGATGCAATGGAACGAAGGATGGCACTTCTTGTGATTTTAGACACTTCAGGAAGCCCAGCAGCCGTAAAAATTGACTTACTTGATTGCCCGGGTCTTCTACGCAGCTGACGAACCACATTTCTCGTGTCTTTATCAGTAACAGTCTTTGAATGCCCAGCATCTGATATTTTTTTTATGTGTTGAAGGGTCCTTCAACAATCTTGTCATTGCGTCAATATGGAGTCATATTTTTCCGGTAATCACATCAGGAGAGGTGCCTTTAGCAGTTTGTTTGATGATAATTTTTTCTCCTCGTTAGTTAGAGCTTTTCCACGTTCAATTTTAGCAGAATATACAAGAAGCTATTGTTTTCGTTCACCTCAAAAAGAGAAAAAATGCAAAGAGTTGTAATCAGGAGACACAGCAACTTGTAAATAAACTATACAGTGTTGCCATAAGATGTCAGGATTTCCCTGCAAGCTTCATGAAAATTTGATCGCGCAAAAATGAGAAATGGTGAATTTTGTGCTAACGCTATTATTTCTGTTCCAAGTGTATGCCTGAAGCAAACGAATTTTTCTCATCTATGTCACTGGTATGAGATGAGTTCCTGGAAGCTAGCTCTCAAGTCTGTTTTTTAACATGCTACTGTTTTCACATACTTACTGCTCTTCAACTATTACATTAAGTCAAGCTCAGTAATCAGAACCCGATATTTTAGGATGTTGTGCAAGATGTGCCAACAATCTCTGAAAAGAAATGTTTACGTCAGCAACCAGAGTTTTTTCATGCACCTGCATTTCTTACTACTTACATGATAAGCGTGACTGGTGTAACTGACTAGCCACAATGACTGTGTCAGCGACGCAACGTCATGCCAGCAGTGTGGCGGACACCTCATGGTTCCCTTGTGACGCGTGGGTAACAATGAACAGAAATCATGGTCCTAACTTACGCACTGAAATTCTATCATACTGCCTAAGCAAGCTTCGGAATATGCTGAATGTGACGTAAACCTGACCATCAGATGCACCCTGAGGACGAATTTTCTTCTGACAGATGCAACACGTGGGCAGGCAAGGGTATATATAGAAGCGCTGCTCCGCCCCTGACCTCACTTGAGCTCCAGCGACCGTTGCGAGAGGAAGTACGTCGAATGGTCCTACTCCTGACCTGTGTCGAGCTCCCCGCGTTTCGTTAACCTGTTGAGCCAATTACCTGAACTTTCTGCCTTCCCATTCGTGAGTACAACATATTCTGCTGTTCTTTACTAGTTGTATGATTTCTTCATTCGCCATTATTGTTGCAGATATCATTATTCGAAAAACTAGCTGTCTTTCATAACGCAATATTATTCTTCTTTTTCACATATTTAAAGAAGTTGAAGGCTACGGGTCATATATTTGTTACAGATATATCGAGTTACATTAGCCAATATGGAGTAGAGTAAACTATAGTATCTGTTGGAGATATCAACTTCAAATGTAGTAAAAACGAAGACGATAATAATAAATGCTTATACCCCTATCAAAAAGTCAATTAACAGATGCAGTAAGTTGCAGTAACAGTTAATGATAACTAAATCTCAGCCATTAATGTCTAACATAATCAATTTCATTAGCGCTGCTTCTACTGTACACCCGAATTTAAACTTCGCAACACGATTGCGGTTACATTACAGAAGACGTTCGGTGCCTAATTCTCAATCTCAGCTTCAGTGCAACTAATACGCGACTTCTCTATTGACTCCTTTACCTAATTATCTAAACTAAAAAAAGAAATATGACAATTTCACCTGTGACATACACGCCTGGTTTTCAAACACGAATACGACTAATTGCAATTTTTACTCAAAAAAGGAGACCAACCCAGAAAATTTTCCAAATTGTAAATATTAAGTCGACTAATCATATAAAACTTAACGTTTCGGAATGCCTCCCATCTTCAGAAGTATAAAATATCAATTGTAACCTATCAAATTAAAACAATTATTTTTATTTGATAGGTTATATTTGATAGTTTATACTTCTGTAGATGGGAGGCAGTTTTATATGATTAGTCGACCTAATATTTACAATTTTTACTCTTGGAATCTTTATCATATTTAAATCGAAAACACAAGTAAAATTTGTTTTGGTGGTGTATTTATCTGATAAATAAAGTAAAAAACGACTAATAAATTTTTCTAAGGACATTCATATCTTGGATTTTTTTTCTCTTTACAAAGATATCTCTGTAGGATACCAGAAGCCGTACACTGCAATATATCTGACGACCCACTGATAATGCTAAGTTGACGCTACGGCTATTAGGTGAAACTTCATTAAAATGTATTCTAATTATCATAGCGACCTCAGATAAAAAATACTCGTGGTGGTGCAAATACAAATAAGGGTTAGTTTTAACACTAAGCATCCTACCTTCTTTGCTTTCCTCCTAAGAAAGAAGACGGCAAATATTTCTTGTAAATTTCTTTCTACAGCTATTACGTTGATAAACAATGGTGCGCTTTCACATCTTGTTTTCACTATTAACGTGGCAGTGCGTGTCGTGGTGATAATACAAAACAATGACCATTTTCGCTCATATACGTCGCTACTTGAAATATTCCAGTTGACTTTTCATTTTCACTGTAGTTTCCTGTACAAATTAACAGCCTCACTACCACCTAGATATGAAGGCCCTAGAACAATAGGGACGTAAGCGACTGGTATTTCAAAGTAATTTTTTTGCACCATCGGATAGTACAGATTTACGCCTTTCTGATTTCCCAGAACGACAGGTCTCGCTCTGTACTATCCGAAGGTGCAAAAAAAACTTTTGGAAAACTTGTCGCTTACGCTCCTGTTGTTCTAGGGTCCTAAATAATCCAGGGAGGCAGCTCATAGTCTGAAGATTTCTTCGGGTTACATAATTACAGCAGGCGGCTCGTGGGGGTCGAAGCCGGGAGTTTAGGCATGCGAGGCGCGGCCGCGAGGCCGGCGCTGGGAGAGCTCAGCACTGGCCTTACCATTGCGCTCGTTGTGTATGAGTCCCGGGTTCGTATCCCGCAAATCTCCTAATGTAATGATCTAAGTCTCCTGTACACTAAAATTATACCTTGCATTCGTCAGAATAATTGGACTCTATATAATTTACAAGATTCATTCAAACTCTGCACGCTATTAGCCAGCTGACATCAGTCATAAAGATCTTCTGAGGGTAAATAGGACATTGGTACAGAGCGAAAATAATTGCATCAGTTCATGTTATTTTTCTGTAACTCTTACAGTCTTACCCGAGGCTTTTTTCTTGTATGTCAGAGAAGCTTATTTGTTGATGTCGGTAGCTGATTATATTTGGCAACGTTACAGCACCCGTAAATATATTTTACTTTCTTTAGCTGGATGAATACGCAATGGGCGGGAATTATTCTGTGCCGTCCAACATTGTGTGGTAATGACTGCTGCTGTGTCATCATAACCTATCAGTGACTGTCGTCATAACCTACAGTGAATGTCGTCATAACCTACAGTGAATGTCGTCATAACCTACAGTGAATGTCGTCATAACCTAACAGTGAATGTCGTCATAACCTAACAGTGAATGTCGTCATAACCTAACAGTGAATGTCGTCATAACCTAACAGTGAATGTCGTCATAACCTAAATCTAGCCTGTTGAACGTTTCTGTCATTAAAGAGACAACCTATATGACATTAATGCTTCATTAAAAGAACTGAATAAATATTACTGGACGTTCAACAGAACATGCAGGCATGTTTATGCTGCTATTAGTTGATGGAAAAAATTGTTATCTCCTAAGGCAATGAACAAGAAATCATGGAACTAATTATCACGCCTTTTTTGTAGTTCAATATATGCTTTTTATATGAATTGTTTGGTATATTTGTACAAAGTAAAAAGTGGACTCCACAGCAAGCCTTGTAAAATGTCATTCGAAGAGAAAATATCCCATCATGTTTAGCTGAGTGAAATGTCAGCGTTAGAAGTGGGACGATGCACTATAGGCAAGAGATCTCTTTAGTATAGGTGGCGTTTCTGCTGTAAAGTCAGCAATTTACTGGCTCTGGCAACATCGTATCAACAGTGAACCTATGTCTGTTGTTAGTTGTTCAGCGTTTCCCGCAACGTCAGTGGTCGCGCCTCTAGGAAGGCCTTAACTTTGTCATTTAAGGCGTTTTCGATCTGCCGCCTTCTTTTAACAGGCCGTATTTACATTGACTCGGAATGCGCTGAACGTAAGAAATAAAATTAGGATTAAGGTGTTGTATCACTGATAGGATTCATATTCTGAAACTTGCAATCTACCTGACGAGAAAATTAGTCTATTACTCTTGCAAATCTATTTTGGGTCAATTGCCATACGGTGTCTATGATTTTCCATTAAATAAACTAAATATGAATTCCATTGAATATTGCAGTTTACGTCATAATATCGAAGGTTATTGCACACAATCAGGCATAAACTCATACACCATTAAGTGTCGCAATTGGACGACGCCCGCCCTTACTGACGTCGCAACAACAGATTCGCACATCCTTATGTTGTGTTACCTCGAGCGTCTTCATACGAAGTCCAGGTGACGATATTCACGCCACTTCATATGTGTAGTCACGGTGCTGGCTCTCTTCCGTTGAGCCGCAGCGGGAGAGACAGCAGTGATGTATCAACACAGTACATATACACACATTTTTGTCCAAGGAAACACTGACCACACAGCTTTGCACTGAACATTAGTACGTTAAAACGAGAGCTTTCGTTAGAAGAATGACGTCACACTGATGTTAAATAGCTTCCCAAACATTGCTAGAGGTAGACTTTCTGCAGCTAAATGGCGCAATTCCAGTGTGATGGATGGGACGATGTGTTGATGCTATTCTTCCAGCGAGTTCGTTGGACTTGATATACTGCATCTTATATCACAATGTCACTTAAAAGTTTCTTAGTTATCACATCCCGATATTCACAAACATATCTAACTTCCTTGTTATTGATCTGTTTGAGGATGTTTTGATGTCGCAAATAACAAAAATTTCTTATATAAATCTCATATCAAATGCATTGTTAGTCTCCTGGAAACGCCCTTAGTTGCGCTCATAAATCCTTAAGACTATTAGATGGCAACACTGACGAACCGTTTTTATGCAGTGAAGAATGTCAAAAGTGAACTTTGTAGGAAACTTAAAATCCGCCAAAGTAATTTTTGTTAAGTATGATACAAAGCTTAGTTGTCAATAAAGTATTTATTTATGTTCTCAAGTCACTTATGTACTTCCTGAAATCGCCTTCTCGGTTCTGCCCAATAACCCTCTGATATCCTGTTGTATTCCTGCATGGATACGAGTGTTGCTAGCATGTAGTTTATACCTTTTCTTACTCAGGCTGTGCTGTTTCGCTACTAGCGTTGCTTTTTCCATTGTTTTCCTACGGGGAAAAAGTCCCGTTACTAAGGCAGGTTAATTACTAGTTTATTTAGGGAGATACTAAAATGTTTGGAGCAAGAACCGTAGAGTTTGTCATGACGGCTGTGCATTTCGATTTTTCGAATTGCGATGTTTGGGATGATAGATTACTCTGGGGAACCAGTAATTTGTTGCTGGAATTCTTTCAATTGAATTTTCATCAGTTCCACTTTGTGATTCTAAATCCGAAGACGATTTTTGTCTATCACTTTCCATTTCAAGCAATTACATCCTGTTCCCTGCATTTCTTCAGTAGTATTCCTGCAGAACAGCCACGAGGAACATTTTCAGACGAGTCCTGTAATGCTATTCCTACGAGACCGTTTGTGGGAATGTTTAAAAAATCTGACGTGCCAGTGATATTCCAGTTCTATGTCTAAAATTAATTTCGAGTAGTGACAAGGAACAGTTCTTAAACTTGCGGTAACAAGGAAGAGAAAAAAAATATTGGCCTGAGTACAGGATGTGTTCACCGTGTCACTAAGATGCGTTGTCCTAACGATATCCCGTTCAGGGACTCTGATACAGTTACTGTAGAAACCGTGGGATGTGAAGTAACTACGTTACTTATAGGCACAGTGGTATTCATTTATGTTTCTTCCTTGAAAACTTCTTTTGCCTAAATCATTTTCTCATGTAGATTTTTCTGCAGCAGATGTGGTTATATTTAAGCAGTTAAGCTACGTCATTGGACTCAACTGATAAAGTGACCCAGTGCAGTTCAGTACGATGCTGAAAATAAAATTATTTTAACTATAACGGTGATACGTAAAAAATTACTTCTTCGTGCTGCAATGAGAGTATGTAACTTCACCCAATAAAAAACAACAAAAAACTGCATTATACGTTTCAAAATGCCTCACTTTTAAAGCAATACCATATGTTCACCAAACACAAAGACTGCATTTCGATCAAATTCAGTTATGAATTATTAAGCACAATCGTCTCGTGCAATTAGATTAAAATATTAATTTATTCTAGTATTTGATCGTTGGTAATCATGTCCTAAGTGCCCAACACACAATATTAACTGTGCAGTAGTACGATTAAGGTCTCTACAGTTACAATGTTCTACAGTGAAACTAGTAGGCCCTCAAAGTGAGGTGCGGCGCAGCTCCACGTGAAGATATTTGCATTTCTGAAGTATCGTTATCTGTCACTTCAGTAAATCGCAGGTCACTGCATTGTGAGTGCATTGCTCCGAATCCTGCGTCACTACACGAAAACGTTATCGGTCGTTACCGTATTTCGTTGCTGCACTTTGGACTGTCGCTGATGGGCTGTACTTCGACTCCTGCCTCATGCTCAACTTTTGATGGTATTATTCGATTTTTTCGTAACAGCAACTTGCAACTTAGATCGTTCTTCGCTAACTCATTACTCCGGTTCCTGTACAGTTCTTAAATGAACTGATCGTTCGTTTTATATTTTATGCATTTCATCTTACTAGTGGCGCGTTACTCCAGCTTAATAATTAGAAATTTAGATCGTTCGTTGTCAATTTTCTTAGTCGCAACTTGCAAAGCTCGTATCGCATCTGTGAGTCAAAAGCCCGTGTAACTTGAGCATTTAATGGCCTTTGTTTCATGCAACTTAGATTCTTCAGACTTGGCGGCGGCAGAAAACAACGAGCGTTTCGAGATAGAGCGCACGTCCGTCAGAGGAAACTTTTCCAAGAGAACAATCGGATCAGCAGCTCCGATTTCCACGAGTATCTTTCCCCAAAGAACAAATATTCTTTTCAGAACTTACTCATTATGCCTGAATCAACTGGAGACGCGCTGTTGTTTACAACAATCATACAGGAAGTGGGAAATTATAGAATAAAATAGTCGAATTATCGTGGCAACTTTCTTTGTAGCTGCTAAATAATTTTCGTAAGTTGCATTGACGGAAAGTGCTGCGTTATATCGCAAAAAACGAACGCAAGGAGCGTTGCCACAACTGCTGGTAGAAACCTTTTGCTTCTTCAAGTCAGATTAAGAAAAGTAGACAAACCACACTAATGAGTGACTTGTAAGTTGTAAAATCCTTGGCTAAGAAGCAGTTACTTCCATTGAAAACAAGACACTTTTTTCATAAGAGGATTAATTAGCCGAGCGCACGGATTTTTCGTGTACTCATAATAGAATCAGTAACATACGTAAGCAAATATATGTTTGGGCTTGTGGCCGCTGCAGCTGAAGAGGAGCAGGGAAACTTAAAAATAACATTAAATGGTTTAGATTATGGAAACGTCAATAAATTGTATTTCATAGGAAATAGTACAAAAAGAGCATATAAATGCGTAAATGAATTTTGTAGGAAATTTCATCAAATGAGCGGAGCAAAGAAATTAACACCGTATTTTCAAATTTCTTAGGAACTCGTGCCACGGAAACATAATACAATACATTTGAATATATATATTTGAAATTTACAAAAAATTCATAGTTTTCTTCAAGTCCAGGAACTTCTTCCTTACGTACAAGAATATCTTCAGAGAGTCATTATAAGTTTACGAACGCTACGGACCTGTTCCTACTGCCAACGTAAAATAGTTATTATCTTCGTGCGTATTAGCTGTTGTACTGCTAGTCCTGTGGTAATGATTATTACTATTTACGGTATTATCGCTTCTCTGACACTTGCTTTGATGACTTCAACTGACATATTCATTTACTCTTTATTAGTCTACGAACTTTCAATATATATGCTCACACCGCGTCACAGAATTCTGTCCTATATGCTATTATATGAGTGTCTGGCCAGTTTGCGATATATGTAGCTTTATGCGAAAGAAGTTGGCCGAAATGACGACTTAAATATTGTTTTTAGCTTAATTCTGTGCACAAGAAAAGAATAAAAAATATATATATCTTATATATTCGTAGAGAACAACTCAGCCGAAGTAAGACATTCTCTTTCGGTGCATATTCAAAATACGTCATAGAGTAATAAAGTATGTAACATCTCTTGATAGAATATAACCTATAAATCGTGAATTTTTATTTACGTCTGCCATAATGAGTGGATAAAACACATCCGTGGCTGATTCAACTGGCTGTTGTGCATGCAGCGACGCACAAGTTCATAGGATTTCATAGGAAGAGATCATCGGTCCTAAGCTTCTGTGATATTTCTGCAAGACTCCACTGACATTTGTTGGCTCTGCTTGTGAGCTCCAGCATTAAAGTTAAGAAAACGAAGCCCGAGTAGCTTTCTAAGTAAACAAATAAAGGAAAACAATTTCTGTCATAGGCAATACGGTGATGCAGAGTCGTGCTCTAGGACACTGACCGGCCGCTCTGAACGTGTACTTTGTTCTCATCTAAATTTAATTGTGGGACTTCCTAAGCATGTGCTATATGGTGCTGGGGCTAGAGGCATATGTGTAGCAGCTTGTAAATCTTTGGCAGAAATGATATAATAAATAGTGATAGTTTGATTAGAATTATGAAGATAATAAGTTCATGTAAGAAAACATTACTAGATACAATCTCTTACTCGTATTTTATTCTCTGTGCTTAACATAATAATGGTCTAAGAAACCTGAATTATACTATTACGTATAATATTAGGACAGGTACTAATGATAATAACTAGCATATAACTTGCACTCAAATACTGCAAACCATTTGTATTATTTCATCAACAGGATGATTTCTAGACCAGAAATATATGTATACTATTTCAGATCTCATATTAAGCGAAAAAGTACCGATTTCAGTACGCAAGTCCTTCTAATGTACAGTAAGCTGTGCACGGGACCGTTGTATGGACATCATTAAGTAGAACCTCTGCCCAAAGGCCACAGCTAAGGTAGCAGAAAAAAATTAATTAGACTGATTAACTTGTCTCACTTCAAAAGGATATTCGAGCGAGTAATTAGCTGCTGTAATTTAATTCCAGATCACTAAATAGCATGCGACCTCTTTTCTTTCAGTACACAGCTTTGTTAAATGAAAAGCAGCGAGCGCACGAATTCATTCTAGTGAATATCTCTGCACTTCAAACTGTGTTCCAGATCTTACTAGTTTTGTGATCCGTCAGTTTATGTCAACCAATTTTTTTTCTACTCTTGTTAACTACAGGGCCCAGCCGTCATAAATAACGGCAGAGACTTAGTACTTCACGAAAACCCCCGTTGTCTCCTGCGCTTTTTACTTCTCAGAGGACTCCTTAAATGGAAATTCAGCATTCTGTCTGGAAAACTGACATCTACCGTAGCACCGTTGAACATGTCCGAGCAGAGTGATGTAGGCGAGCTCAGATGCCTCAACTGGAGTTCTCGAGTGCAACGCCCCCCCCCCCCC
>LQNS02278175.1:3165706-3182950 GCA_001587735.2 Parhyale hawaiensis | reverse complement strand
TTCTAGAATTTTGAAGATCCAGTAGTGTGAAGAGCAGGAGAAGCAGTCGGTGCTGAGAGTCAATTTAGGATCCCTCATCGTGCATCGCCTGGCCTCTCGGTGCTGGAGTGCTCCACGCAGTGTAAATCCGTACCTGCCGTCCGGGGAATCGAACCCGGGCCTCCGTTGATGCGATGCCGAACCGTTGTCACTTCACCACCACCACGAACGTGATGTTCTATTTTCTTATCCTAAGATCGCTCTAGGTATTTATTACTCGTAGCAAACACCGGGTAAGCGCAATGCTTCTGTCTGGACAACCCCACGTATATTCAGAACTGGAACGATAGGCACTGAGAATCAATGTAGTCGTAGGAGATGATGACCTCTGTGAAAAGACTTGACGATGACATGTCATTAAAAGTTGCTTAGCATGCACTCTGTGTGCTTCGTTGCATCTACGGATAAAAATCGAGGAAGAAAATCAAAAAGATGTAAAGTCTTCATTTGTAGAACGTTGCACGAAAAAGACTTTACAGAAGAGATGATTAACACACACAGACAGATGAAGAATCCCTCAACCCTATAGACGGATACGGAGAAGACTTGCAACTCGATATTGATGCGTAAAAGCCTCAGCCTCGTACATGGCTGCAGAGAAGACTTGCTCATTCCTATTAATGTAAATTTCAACTGAAATTTACCCCACTCATAATAGAGAAGTCCGTGCCGCCACGGTAGCAGCATGCTTCCGTCCGCAGCTCTAACACCTTGTGTCGCTTGCAGGTTCGATGCCACCTAGGCACGCGAGCTCTTTGCAGATCTAGGTGTGCTGACTCTGCTGTTAATTGTGTGCGTGCAATGCGCCGTGGTGGAACTTACCTTTCTTACTGATGAAGGGGGTGGGGGGTCTCGGGTCATTTGTTGCTTCCGTCAAATTGGCGCCATAGTTCTCAGTGACCCGAAGTCGACTGCGACTTCAATTACTCCTCTGGGGCCAGTGGGCTTATACCCGCAGCACAAACCAGTGCATGTGGGTTTCCCAGGTGAGGGTGTGGTTTAAGTTGACTTTACCTTTACTATTTCGTGTAGGTAGCACCAGAGGAATAGACAGCTGATGTCGACCACAAATTTTAAGAACTATTGCTTCAGATACGGAAGGGTCATGCGAAAACTGCGACGCTCTAACCATCTTCATGTTTAGTTAAAGTCATTACCCCCACAGTAGCGTCTGAATGCCGGAAAAACTGACTAAGCAAGCCAAGCACCCCCAAGACTTCATCTGCTTAGCAAAGAATTTCGGTTGTCAGGAGTAGAGTGCGTGAGGCGGGCGATGCAACATTATGCAGGGAAGACTCAGACCCTGAGAGATATAAATAAATAAACTCCCACACTTACTAGATCGTTCTTCTAAACTCCCGCTCCTGACAACGCGGCAGTAAACTTAACGACGCGTATTGCAGCGCCTGAGGTTACGACCTGAGAAATATTCCTCATTAGGATACGATCAATCTCATGCCGTTGTTCACCTTTCTCAGGTGCGCAGGTGAATTTTCTGCAGTGCAACAGTAAAATTCAATGAATTCTTCTTTACCGTTAACAGAACGGAAAGTACTCGTAGCGGCTTTCGTATGCAACATACAGTATGTAAATAAAGATTTTCAAACTTATCTCTTGAAATATATGTACATATTTGAGTGCAGGGCAGAGAAACGTGGATGTGTTTAGAATTTATTCATATACTATCAGTTAAAGTATTGCAATAGGTTCTATTTTATAGCAGGATGACTTCTTCGCCTAAACAATCCATGAAAAAACGGAGGCTTCCTGCAGAGCTGCGGCCTGCTCGCCATAGGTTGTGTTCAAAAACCTTTCTAGGATGAGGTCAGTACAAAATATTAATACTACAAAATATTTGTTACATCTATCTAAAGAATTTATTATACGTTCCTACAACTAGTCTAACTCAAAACCTAAAGAAAATACATGTATTCGTAGACTATTCCTTTGAACTGTGTCTTACCAACAAAAATGACGTTACAAGTAATGACGTCATCATAGACAATATCAACCCTTAGATTGCTCAGTTGATCGAATAGCCTGCTGTGCTTGCAGTCAAAGCCGCTGCTTTTTATCTATACGATGGAGACTACTGATTGGCGTAACGAATAATGCTTACCTTAGGATGTAATGACTGACACAACATCCTTTACCGCTGCCATGTAATACGTAGGTCTCATGACGCGGCCTTCGGTTGCAGTACCTTGAGTGTATGTCTCCCGCAAAAAAACAACTACTCTTCCTCCTGTAACTCTGCACGAGGTGCGTACGTCTCCCGCAAAATAGAACTGCCGGCCTCGATTCTCTCTGCGGCTCGCCTCTTCAGTAATCCCAAAGCCACACAGCGGCTCCTGTCGCGGCTCCTATCGACTGCCGCTGATCGATGAGTGCGTGCAGCAGGAAGAAGTTCTGATGCTGAGCCTTGTTCTCCTACCGTCTCCACTTGTTCTGAAATTGTCAACTCATAGAATAGTGAACGATGGTAATGAGAAGTTCAAATTAGTTCTGAACTATAATTTTCGTTTTATCAGCAGCATGATAAGGTTATTGTGCTTCTTGACAGTAATGACAGGTTCTGCAAATTTCTTGAAGTTCTGTTCGTAACTTTTCAAGTGATATTGCTGACAAACATTACTCAAAAACACAAATAGATCAGCCGATCAAAACCAAAATTTGAAAATTTACTCTTTGTTATATACCTAACAACTCATGCAAATTAAAAAAAATCTGTTCTTAACTTTTTTAATTAGATGCCTAAAAGAGGGGCAGACAACCAAACAAACAAACGGTTGAACGGATCTTCACCAAAAGTTGATCATCTGTTACTCTTAACCTGACTAACACTCCCTATAAATTTCGTAAAAATCCGACCGTAAATTTTTGAGTTATCTTGGTGACAGACACACACAGACATACTCGATACAACATAACGTCTTTGGTTAAGGTAATAATTGGGCCGGTTCAGGGTGGTATTGTCGCCAAATGGGGAATTGCGTCTTTCTCTGCTTCTTTTTATTTTTCAGCTATGTAATTAAATCATATCAGCCAAAATACACTGTAATGGACAAAGGTCGTAATACGAACACTTATTAACATTTTACATGAGAAACTGACTGCGTGTAAAACTTCTCATGCGCTGCGTATAATCGGTGCCGCCACCGACGTCACAAAACCTATCCGGTCTGCTTTTGTGTCAGTTCCAGTCCAGCTTACGAACCGGTGATCTGTTACCCTCAGTGTTTCTCACAGATAGCTAAAGTCACGCAATAGTGAGAGTCACGTAATTCTGCGATAGTTACGAAATGGTGAGCTTATTTACGGAATAGATCATACATCTGGCACCAGCCGCGCCAACAGACCAACTCCCAGAGAGAAACCAAGGCCCACAGTACGCCCCCCCCTTCCGAGTTAGTGCCGTTATGCCAAGAAAAAAAAAACATATAAAGACTATGAAAATATGATCAGTTGTAGGGGACTGGTTACGGTTCTGAGACTTTGAATTAGATTAGGAATGAAAAATCATGGAAAAAGCTCCCCCTAAGACAGCTATGGATTACGAAGAGCAGTTCGAAGCTGCCGAGGGTGTTGCTTCCAATACTTACCCAGACGATTTATGAGTGTGTTATCTATCAATGTAAAATACAAAAATTTTTATAAATTGTGAGCTGGATACCAATTTCTGAACTATTCACCAGTCCCCGGGAATATCTGTGCAGTACACTTTTGATTTTCATTAAACGTTTTAAAATTATATTACCAGCAGACTTTTCAATGAGCGTTAGCAACTTCAACAGTTTCAATAAAGCGAATATAGTTTTTACTTTTTGTCAGTTGATCCCGTAACTGTTAATTAGATTACATAAGCGGCAGCAGACGAACCAACAGGCCCATATCCAAAGAGACACCGTAAATTACGCCCCGGCCCTCTATGAGCTATTGCCATTATGTCACTAAGATACAGATGACAGAGGAAAAAAGAAGAAAAAAAGAAGCAAGAACCTCAGCCAAACAAACGATCATGCATGCACGCAAGCACAATCAACAGCCGCTGATATGCGGAGCTTCGAGACGTCTATCTCTGTAGTCGGAACAGAAGAGAGAAGAAGACAGATTAAGGTGGCCCCGGAAGCTTTGACCGTAAGGAGTTTGCGACCCCTGAAGGAGGATGAGTTCTTAGCTGTAAAGGATGTCTCTCCCAATTTATGTCAAGATGATTTATAAACGCGTTAACTGTCTCCGCACAGACAACGTCAGAAGGATGTCTAATTCAAATGCTCACTATGAAATGCGTTATGAACTGCTGACTTAGTATTGTTCTTCGAGCTTTATGCTTGAGTTTTGACCGTTGTTTCGCAAGCGATCATTGAGGTCTCTTTCAAAAAGTCTCGTTGTAGGCATGTCGTTGAAGCCATTCAAATACTTGAATCTTTCTATTAGTTACCACCCGAGTCGTAATTAGTCGAGAGAGATCAGGCCCAGTTCTTTTAGGCGACGTTCATACGGCTTGTTTCGCAGCTGAAGTATCAAGTTCGTTGCTCTGCGTTGGACTATTTCTATGTTATCGATATCTTTACACAAATGAGGCTACCAGAATTGAACAGCAAATTCTAAGTGTGGCCTCACTAATGCCTTGTACAAGGGAACGATGATGTCCTTGGACTTGTATTCGAAGTTTCTGGTAATGAATCCCAGTACTCTGCTTGCCATTTTCACACTCTTGTCAACTTGCTGACTGTGTTGTGGTTTGTTTGTAATAGTGATTCCTAAGTCACGTTGTTGGGTGACAGTAGCCAATTCCGTCCCGTTCAGTTTCAATTGGGTTGAAGGATTCTCCAGCATTATTGAACATTTGTCGACATTAAAGCTCATCTGCTGAAGGTCGTGTAATTGGGGAAGCAATGAGTTTACTTCATACAAGTATCTTATGTAGACTGTAACTGTAGATGGCCTCATTGCCAAAGGAATTTATTTTGATCTCTTATCCCACGGATAAGTTCACAACGTAACCCAGTTGGATTGGTTGTGCCCTGTGTAGCATTGGTTTTTATTTTTCACTCGTAATGTCGGAAGGTACCTATAAAAATGCTTTATGTAGAAGTAAATTAACTTTACGAATGTCTGTTGCATCAACAGATCCTCATATTGCGGCAAAAACAATTGAAGAGAACATATCTAAGGGTGACTATTATATTGCAAGCACATTGCTTTTAAGAATAAAACCTGTATTGCAGTTCTATGCTGAAATGAAAATCTAGTATAATTCTGCATGCGTCAACCAGATGCTTAGTTGAAAGAACTTTTTATTATAACATATGTCGGACTCATCATTTCCGCAGAAAAAATGGAGCGTGCTGCAAACATGAAGTTTTCAATGCACTACTATTATTAATTTTTAAGCATCAATCTAACGCAATCTAGTTGAAAAGCCGTTAATGAAGCACTTCTGTTTATCAGATGCCTGCAGCGTCATGCAGCGTACGCCGGCAGATCACCTGTAGTTCAACATCCCGAAGTGATATTCAATTGCTTTAGATAGCAGAGAAGTTAGCGCCAAAAATTCCGTATTTCCCCCGCCCGTGTTGGATTATAATGAGTAGCCCTGTTAGCCGCCCTTTTCTGCTGTTTTTCAAAGGAATATTTTGTTTCCTTTAGCATAATTTATTCATAGGCTTTAATTAAAAGGAGATTTTTAAGACAGTGTGTGGATGGAGGCTGCTCGGGACCCCGCCATCGTTCAGCGCTCCGTGTAATTAAGATTGTTTTCCGTGCTACAAATGGATTGCTCTCGCTGGTTGAAGAACGTGAAAAGTTGCCAATTTTTCGATTCGAACGTCATTGTCGCGACTGAATGAGAGCAGTTGGTCGGACCACTGACCTGACTTTGTTTAAAGAACTTCTGACGTTCACAAGCGACTGCTAAATTCGTAAACATGTTACCTTCTCCAATATACAGTCATTTGTTGCTAGATTAGGTTTGATTAGATGGCTCACAGCAGGCAGACTAACAAGCCCATTCCCAGAGAGAAGCCGAAACTAATGCTCCGGCCCTCACTGAGCTGTCGCCGTTATGTCAAGTCATTTGGATGTCCGAGAAAGAAACGAAAGAGAATAAACAAATTCACTCAAGCCTAGGAGTTGATCGTGCAAGTATAGTAAGTTGTAGCAAACTATTGGGTTCAGAGACACTAATTTTGCTGGAACATAAAAGACAATGGATTAGAGTGGCATATCAAGTTTTGATCGTTCAGAGTTTGTGACTTCTTGAGGAGTTCGTAGCTGGAGAGGGCGCTGCTCCCAATGTTTGTCAAGACGACTTTTAAGCGCGTTGACTGTCTCTGCACCAGCAACTGATTTTGAGCATTTTCACAATCTTCAAACGAAGTCCAAGTGATATTTCTCACGTCACCTCACGTGTATGGAGCCTCCATGCAGTGTTTATTCTGTAGGGTCTCAGTTAGCAACTAACGAGAGACCAGGAGCGAATTATCTCTACAGTGCACGTAACCGCTGATCTCTGATCTATCTGGTATTCTTTTTCAATGAGAATCCAGCACATTTTTGATTTTCATAACTTTCATATCATCAGCGTTACGAATCGGCAGCTGCAATTTGCTAAACAACCTTGCTCCCCGTACAGTGAAGCTATTAGAATATTTCGTTGCTACGTCTTTGCCATCAACTGTGTTTTGAACGCGGGCATCGCAGGCCCTTCCAGTCCTCTCTGAGTATCTTACGATAATCCGCTCATTCACATTCACAGTGGTACGTTCCAGAATTTTCCAAAGATATGTATATAAGTGTGAAGCGCTCGAAGTGTAATTATACTGAAAACAACTGGAAACAGGTCAGTCGTTTGTGGTAGTCGTACTCTTTCATGGTTCGAATTTCGGCAGTGAATGATCTTTGAATAGCTTCAAGTTGCTCTAGATTTTTTTTCGTACTCGGTATCTAAAGTGAAGAATAGTACTCTATTCGCAGCGAATTAATTATTTCCATAGAGTGTGTATCACCTCTATTTCTCGCGACGAAAAAGTTCGCAAAACCCATCCACTCCATTCATGTCTAGCTGCATGCTCTTCAAAAGTAGCGTTGTACTGCAGTTTCACGTCAGGTTCTCTTAAAACTGCCTTTCTCTCCATTTCATGCCCATCGCTAGTACTATATATTGTTGACTCACAGATTTTTGATTTTTATTTTTTATTTTAGTAGTTCGAATTTTGCATCATGAAAAGTCATATTAATTTTTTACCAACCATTCATTGACAGATACTTCTCAAATTTTGACTATTTACGTTATTCCGCCCAATATGTGCTTCGTAGCTTCTGAACTGGGTTGTGATATCGATGAGTTTGGGGTGTTGATATTCTTCACAAATTCGGTGTGCTGTAGAAATAAAGAGAAGGTCTAAAATATTGCCTTTCCTGGCGGACCCAAAGATCATATTATGCACTGATCCGTCTAGAATGACAAACGCACAAATCAAAAACATTTATAATATTTATATGGCGTCTTCCTAGCCCGTGATAGGTCAAGCCTTAGAATCGAACGCTGGAGCTACAACGGAATGTATTTCGTTTTATTATTAATTGTCTCTAATATCGGCTCCTCTCTTAGAAATTGTGATAAAACTGCTGCTTTCCAACAAAACCATCGATGTACGCATTCATTTCCCTCATCGGGTAATCCCTGAGTATTTCTCACAACTGTGTCCATTTTGCTCTTTTTTGCTCTCATGGCAATTTTTTGACCTGACAACTGTTGGAAAAGCACATTCAAATATTCTATGGCCGCTGTGATAAGGCGAGGAAAAATTCTGCTAAGCGCTTCATAGCAGTGAAAATCAAACATAAAGAGGTTTTTGCACCACGGCTTGCGAAAAAATATATTTCTACTCTAAAAATTAACGGACACAGCTAACCGGGAAGTTTCCTAGAAGCCTGTTGAAAAGTGCGTCAGAAAATTAATTGGTATCTCTCCAAAGAGAAAGAACAGCTCTTGTTTTCGATCCGAATGAGGGCAAGCTATTGAGGAAAGTTTTATTGATTCTCAATCGCCATACACATTTTAATTTTGTTTATTTAAAATGCTGACATATATTGACAGTAATCTTGATATCAGTTTCAGGGCATTTGGGTGCTATGAGACTAGAAGTATTGCGCCAGAGGTGAAATTACTTTCAGAACTCAAGAAAATTTAGTAAGGTTGAATACTGAGGGACTCGCTCTCTCGAGTCTAATTAATTTTGTAGTTTAAGAACTAAACCACATGTTTCTTCCCACGTTCTCTGCTTGGAACGGTATTGTAATAGTTCTCGATGGTTGAAGGAGGAACTTATTCTAAGTGGGACATCAATTTGTTCGTATCGGACTCCAACACACTATATATCTCGGCCCACCCACATCTACTGCAGCTCATGCGTAAATTATTCCACAGACCCCGACTACGCCGCTTACTGACATTTTCGTTCGAGTTATTTGTGACAGGCCGCCATTTGAGAACAGTGGTCCGTCGTAGTAACGGCTGTTGACGCTCTTTCTTTATGTGACGTTGGAGTGTGCAGTGCGCAGAAAGAGGCCTGGGCGTTATTGCTTAAAAAACTGTGGTAATTCTGCATTCTGCCTGAATGTTCTGAACAAGAATGAGATTTTTGCATTTGTGTAGCTACGTTCCAACAGCGGCAGGCACTATATAGCTCCGCTGATGCAGCTACAAATACACTGAGGAGCGCTTATTTATGGAGTCTCAGCGTCATAGGTCAGCGATTCCCAAAATATTCCAGGCTGGCGCCCCCCCCCCCCTTGGTTGTTAGGTGAGGCGGGTTCTTTGCCCCCCTGTCACCCCGCGAACACTCTACGCCTTATATCAGTTACTTAGGACTATTTATATTAACTATTCCTTTTGCCAGCCCAATGACCTTCCCTCTTTTACCTCCTCCGTTTGCCTCATCATCTCTTCAGATCTTCCCTCACCTCCCAAGGGGAGGCAGCTCCCACTGTGGCAGGAGCTGCTCCGGCTGCCCCCAGTGCGGCCACATAAATATGTCATCAATTGGTTCTTCAAAGTCCACTTATGCTACATAAGTCTACAAGGCCTGACGTGCCTGGAGCCTTAGAACGTAGCATTGCCTTCTCCAATTTGAATCGTGTTAGAAGCAACCCGATTACACTTGAAACGGCTGCAACCTCCATTTTGCCGAGCACGATTGAGTTTTTAAAGTCTCAATGGTAATTATTTCGGGGCTAACGCTTGAAACTCAATTCAACGGATCGAAGTCAGAACACCTGTCTCAAGTTTCGGGCAAGTCAATCCTAATGGGCTTAATTTCGTCGACCAATCAATGACCTCTCCATTATATGAGTTAGATAACTAAGCCGATGTTCTAATCTGGGACTGTGGTACTGCAGAGAGAGCCAGCTGTCCACTGCACCAGGCTGCATAGTGCAGTAGGTAGCCATCAACGATATAAAAATCACCTTACTTCACAGGCAAGGTTTAAAAGTAAGCTACTCCTGCTAGAAACCGTCGTATTATTAGGTCGGTGCAAAAGTTTTTGCTGAATTAAAAGTTTATATATATAAATAAATTGAATTGCAAATCCTCTTGCAGCGACCTGATGGTTGGTCCTTATACCAGTCAGTGGAGCAGGGAGTAAAATGTGGTAGTGATGGTATTGTCGCGGTGTAACCACTGCTGCAGCAGCTAAAGAGTAAAGTTAACCAAAGAACAAGACAAGCACGTGAAGAAAAAGTCTCCGCTAAATGACGTCCCTGCGGACCAAGGAGCAGGCAGCGCTCATTGATAGGCCAAGTGTATATTGGTAGCATTTATGCTTGTGCCTACCCTTTGGGGCGGGAGTATTTAAGTTTCGAGGCCGCGTCTTACATAAAGCGAACATTGAACCGTATTCATAAAACGAAGGCTATCCTTGTAAGCATAAGTTAGAAGTTTAAGGTAATGCCCTGAAGCAAAAGGTAGACGCATAAACATTCTCTTTCCATATTCACAATGATTATCCCCCGCGAACAAAGTGAGAGAGGTGATAATGTTTTCGTTGAAGATTTAAGTATAAAAATTTGTTTGTATTTATATATATTTGTCTTTTCACCCTATAAGTGGTCGAAGGAGTTGAGCAATTTTCATAATTTTTTGTAGAGAGTTTAGCGGGTTGACCGGGATGTGACCCATGCCAAGAAATCAGACCTAGGTGATCATGAAAAATGACGGCGTTGAATTTTCCTAAACCGGGGCGAATTTGCCTCCAGCGCTGCAGATCATCTGGAGAATGGGGCGTTGATTATTGAAGAGCTAATCCATGGAGCTAATCCATGGCTGTGCCCTAGCCTCGTTCATCGAAAATGACTTCGTTGAATTTGCCCCTACCGTGGGTGATGGTCTTACGCCACCTAGGCGTTCTAATTACCTTATGCTTGCGAGGATATCCTAAACGTAAAAGAAACGGGGGGACAAGTGTTTTGAGAAGCACGGATCCAGGCCAACTAACATCAACACTAGTGAACATTTCTTTGGCATTACAACTGTACAAGTACCTAGCTTGAACATTCAGAGTAGATTTAGCTTTTCGATTATTATTAGTATTCTTTTAGTATTGGTGGTTCAGTTCTCGCGGTAATTAGTCAATTTTTATCTGACAGACGTCAATGTGTAGTTGTTGATGGGAAGAGAAGTGAGTTTTTGGATTTGGTTTCTCGTGTCCCACAGGGTTGTGTTCTGGGCCCTTTGTTGTTCATTGTATATACGGCGGATTTGTTTCATCTTGTTAATAATTTACTTGTTGGTTACGCTGATGATGTTACTTTGCTGGCTGTTTGCGATAAGTCTAGTGATAGATTAGAGGTTTCAGAATACATTCAGCATGATTTGGAAAGGATTGATTCCTGGTGTTCTACGTGGGGGATGAGGCTAAATGCGGGCAAGACTAAGACCATGCTCGTGTCCAGGTCGCGTACAGTGGGACCTCCTTTTCCTGCACTCATACTGGATGGTACATCACTTCCTGTGGTTGATGATTTGATAATCTTGGGCGTCAATTTTGATCCATAGTTGACGTTTGAGCCCCACATTCGCTCGGTTGCCTCACGTGCATCGCAGAAAATTGGTCTTATGAGGCGTGCTTGGAGTGTGTTTGGCTCGGTAGAATTGACACGTCGCTGCTTTAATTACTTTGTCCTCCCTCTTCTGGAGTACTGCTCTGTAGTCTGGGGTTCTGCTACCGATTACCATCTGTGTTTGCTTGACAAAGTGGTTCTTCGATGTGCGTTCATGCTGGGTGGTGTTGTGCCTTGTGATCTGGCACATCGTCGCAGAGTTGGTGGGGTCTGTTTTTTTTGTATAAAGGTAAAGTCAACTTAGACCACACCCTCACCTGGGAAACCCACATGCACTGGTTTGTGCTGCGGGTATAGGCCCACTGGCCCCAGACGAGCAAGTGTAGTCGCAGTCGCCCTCNGAGCATGCACACACAACTGCCGAGTCAGCACACCAAGATCTGCAAAGAGCTCTTGTGACTCACGGGGAATCGAACGAGCGATACAAGGTGTTAGAGCTGAGAACGGAAGCATGCAGCTACCGTGGCGGCCAGTCATCCCAGTCACCCCAGTCATCCACTGTCTGAGTTTCTTCCGGATCCATTTGTTCGGCTGAGGTATACTCGGCGTACTGGTGTTTTTCATGAGTTGCCTTGGAACTGTTGCGATGCCGTACGGGCCAGTGTTCCCGTTCGTTTTTCCCATCGTGTGTGGATGTTTGGAATGGTCTTGATGGCTCTGTCTTTGCTGGTGCGGGTATTGGTAAACATATCTTCATTCTATGGACAGATGACAAGGCGAGAGTTTCTTCATTGGTGCCTAAAAATCTGTCCACAAACCACTCTACATTTTGCTCTTTAGCACGGAATGACCTCTTAAAGATCACGATCAACTGTAGGTAAAGGGGGCGTGCAATGTTTAATTAACATGCCTCACATCCACAAAATGTGACGTCGTGCTGAGAATCGGACAAAGCAACCTATAATTTTTAACTGAAGTCTGCTACTGAGCAGACTCTTTGTTTTAATGTTACTAAAAACACAGATATTTCAAACTCGTAAGACTGTTTTTCTGTAGTCTTAGCTTTATTTCGTTACTTCATCGGCATTCGGAAGTACAACCGATGACGATGCCCATCGCATGCCATCGCCGATGGGATGTTCAGCCATTTCATCGGACCAGTTCTTCCTCATAACAACATCGCCAATGAAGAAAATTGCCATCGCCGATTGTTTGATAGAATTTCCATCTGATCATCGCCGTCTCCCATGGATTTTTTGCGATGTTCCATCGTAACATCGTATAATCGGCGATGGCCATCGTGCCAGGCTCTGCAATTTTATGAATACAAGTAGCAGGATATCTTTCATATTTTGCAAGTATAAGCATATCCTCTTGCATATGAATACGACTCATTAATACAAATATAAATGTTGTGCGCATAAATGATCAGCCAGTCCTCCTAGCTTCTTGGCGGCTCACTCTTTTCTTTCTATGCTTGTCTCGTTCTGCTAAATTTTTTTCTGACAGGATCGTGCCCACCCGAACTAAATAAATTCAATTAACTTTCAAAGTTCACAAAATATGAGCCACTTTCCATAACGCACGTTTCCTGGCATAGTGGTGACTGGTGAGTTCGTTACACGAACTATCTGCTACTGGAACAAATCGATTCTTACTCTTACCGAAAAAATTCTAAAATTTGAAATGATAATGATTCGTCACTCAAGTACAATATTCTGTTCCTCAAACAACCGTGTCACAACATCTTTATATTATTAACTTTCGCAATCGCCTACCAACACGCACGAGCGCTTCATTCGTTACTAGTATTTCCTTAGTGGAACTTTCATCAGGAATGAACTAAGCTAGAGCTAGGATGCACCGCTGCTTGCATTATTATGAGAGCCGGGCACTTTCGGCCCGCCAAAACAATAAACTAAGCCCAAGGTTTGCGGCCTCCAGCATAGTTATTCTTGCGTCAGGGCCGCGGGCGCCCACCTCACACTATTGCGTATCAATCAACGAACGCTCTAGCAGTAGGATAGCCTGTAAATTGTGCATTGAAGCTCACAGAAATATTGAAGGCTGCAAAGGGCGGCGCCCTCCTGCCAGCCTCTAATGTCACAATCGATGGGCGCCGCAGCTGCTGTCAAATTGTGCACCGTCGCTTCTGGTCTGCTGTGAGGCACTGAGCCCCACCCCCACCCTCGGTTTGTTATTGTCTAAGTACTACTGAAGACCCACAACATAATTGCACGCTCAACTGTGAGTTCGTAAATCACTTCACTTAGGTACTTTCAACGGGTATGTTAGCTCCCGGCCCTCACCAGGTCCGCGTCCACTCATACTCTAAGTTGAGCGTGTGGTCGCATCGTGTAATCTCGGCATCACGCTGTACCCCCGCAATGTTACACTGCAATTGATGAGAGAGTCTGGATCGTTATCAAAACCTCTTCCTTCCTGTAGACAGTTGCAGCTCAAACGCTACGTCCTCGCATTGGTCTGAGACGAACGTCTCGTGTGTAGAGCAGACAGCATCAGATGCTGTCGGCTATTCGTCTGTGATTATCTGTTTGTGCCGCTCTGGTGACACAATCTTAACATTAGTATTTCATCTAAGAGCATATCTGCCCTTCCTAGACAATGAAGACCGACACTGACGACTCCATGTGCTGTATAGCTCACTATTCAATATATATACAACGTTCAGCCGTGGTACGTACCTCACCCTCCACACCTACACTCTAACTTACCTGCATGAGAAGCAGCATATTGCACCAACGATACACCAAAGTAACAATGTTATTCCTACGAACGCTGGCGGTTTACTTTATTTCTTGTAGAATTAAGCAGGTAAATTGTGTTGTGTCAAGTCAGTAACTAGAAGTGTGAAGAGTTATAAGACATGGCACACTGTCAGCGGCAGTTTTTGGAAAACAAATGTATTTAAGCTATCTAAATTCGGTATAAATATTGAGTCAGCTAAGGTTATTTGATACATATTTTCTGTGAGTCTCTACCGTACGACGTAATTCACCAGCTGCCCTGCAGTCGCAAATTACGAGGGTAGACGTAACAGTTTTATTACTTCCGCCAACGAGGTTATATTTGTGTCGAGTTTTGCTGTTTGTTTGTCTGTCTCAAAATGTTGTCAACGAATCTTCATGAAATTTGTAGGAAGAGTTAAAACTTTCAAAATACATTGAAAGAGTAAATTTTGATGATCATGATCGGTTCGTCCGTTTGCGCGTTTGACTAATGATTGTCTTAGTGTTTGTCAGAACATAACTGAAAAATATACGGATGGATATTAAAGAAATTTACAGCAACAGTTATTACTGTCCGGAGGTACAAATGATTAGATTGTGGTGATGATAAAATGGAAATCCTGGTTTAAGAATCAATTTTATTTTTTATTAACATTGCCTTGCTTGGCGGAAGTATGCGTTCTCAGAATGCTCTAGTTGTTTTTATATCATCGTTTACAAGACCGCACGGGTTCAAGACAGCAGCCTTGCGTGCTTGCCTCGCTCCTCAGGGAGCATTGCGAACGTTTAGTGCGCGCAGCTACAAGTTTTGATCAGAAAGTTTATCATTTTTCAGAATTTTTTATTTTCCGCCATACACTGAAAACAGTTACCTTGTTATTCCGTACATAGCACATTCTCAGCCCCCCCCCCCCACCCCAAGTGTAATGTTTAGGAGGCAATCAAAACCTTGAGGAAAAATTACAGAGTATCAGTTCAGTGGTAGAACTCTAAAATTTCGCTGAGTGTTTTTTTTTTTAATTTATGCTCGCCTCTGCAAAGGTGGGTTGTCTACAATTGCAAACAACGCCTATTTTCTCGCTGATGAGAGTGTCTCTAGACACTAATATCAGTTTTATATACTGAAAAATAGTTTTTTTTTATCTGAAAACGGTAGCAGTATTTCCAATAGCCAGTCTAGAGTTTTTGCTAAAAATTGTCAGGTGAAATACTGATTGCTATAACTAATCAGAGGCAGTTTTTTCAACACATGTAAATGTACTATTATAAGGTAAAAACAAAGGTACTCTTATACACCCTGGCAAGCCCTGAGTTAATAACTCTCAATTTCTCCCATTCCAATTTTACAGACATCAGATAAGTCGAAATTCCCGATCTTTCTGAGCGATACCAGGTCGTGCAGCTCACAACTCCAAGGCCCAGCAATTTCGTTCAGTTTCAATCACATCTGCACGTAATGAATATCAATGCTATTGGGATATTACAGAACTGGGTGAGTTGTGGGCTGCAAATTTATCTTTATTGCGATTTCAGCAATCGATGCTGCAGCGGTCGTGGGGGGAGACCAGGCCACGCGTTTGTCAGCGGGCCGCTCGTTGCTCGCATCCCACGTGTACTTTTTCGAATTTTTAGCCAAACGGGACTGAAAAATACCCTACATGTAGCAGGATCATTGTTACTGTTGCACTGCACTACTCTAATCAACATAACAATGACACAGTATTACTTTAAGAAAAAAAATAAAGGCAACTACAAACCTCGATTGTGAACGCCTAAGGAGCTTCATGACAAAACCACACGTGGCTGCAGGCACTGCAAGCGTCAACAACGCCGCCAACTTCTACAGTCAGAAATATCGCGTAACTTTTTGTATGTGGTATCAATTAGCGCTTTTTATGTAGCATTAATTCCCTCTTTTAACCAACAAGGGCAATAACAGAATTGACGGTCACGTCGAATTATGCAGGAGACGGATGTCCTCGGACTGAACATACGCAAACATTAATAAATGCCGCTTACAACCACACACTATTTCCTTATCTCGCTACTTACTCAAGCAATATAGACTCTTGTATGAGCTATTTTTTCACGGTCTCATAGATGGCAAATCTTGTTAGTCGCGATATTTAATATTATAAGTAATTCACAACATCTGTAAAGTTTTAAGACTCTTTATCTGAGACGCCAAACGATTTGATAAGAATAAAAATGCTCCATTTTGTTTATTTAAATGGATACAAAATATAATACTTTCTATGCGGTAACATGGAGCTGCACTTGGTTCCAGGAACAATAGCTTCTGGGAACAGCAAGACTTTTATTGATGACGTCATCTGAGGACTAGAACATCTTTATCTGAGGCACCATACCTATACCATTATGAGGAAAAGAAATACTTAAAACTCTTGCCGATATTAAGTTAGCCAGACAACATAACAAGCCTGAGCGTCATTTCTTGTTATGGTCGTCTGCGCCACCGATTCTATACAGTAATTATTTCACCACGCGGCTGTTGGGACAGACTTATGCGTGTATTACGGAGGTGGTAGCAGCTTGTATTGAGAAGCTACAGAAATTTACAGTATTATTTAGTAGAAGATCGTTATATAATATGAAGTTTCAACAACTCACTTCACACTAGATATTTACAAAAAATAAAAACTGATGTGTATTACCTGTTCGTTTATTATTTTTTAGTGGATTTGTTTGCTTATCTGTCCCTTTTATGTCACGGTTTAAAAGGATGGTGAAAATTAGGCCAGGTTGGAGACTATGGCCATCCTGTCATATTTCGTTGAAAACTGATAGGTGGAAATTAGGCCAGGTTGCGGATGAAGGCAAACGTATGGTAATACTATATTTGGCTGCAAGTCTTGCCTTGCTGACGTTGAAATTCAACCAATAATGATGCATGCAGCTTCTTCTAGCACTCTCATGCATCATGAATTGCTTTCTCTTTTGAGTTTTCTCACATCCAAATGTCAGCAGCTCTGCGGTCATGCTCGAGCGCAAGCTCAAGGCCCTATGGCACGAGCGGGCAAGGTTCGGCGTACAGAATTTCGGGGCACATGGCCGCCGAACCTTGCGGTGATATATTTAGGCTCTATTATACGAGACGGAGAAATCTCAAGGTCACATCGGTCGGGCGGTTCATAATCACATACTGTACTTTTGATTTGAACATGAATGCACGGTGGAGAAAAGCTACAAGGCTTGGAGTGCCAGAGCTACTAGAATTATTTTACAAAAGTTAGAGATGCTTCCACGCAGTTGCTTTCGATGTTGCCTTTACAATGGCCGCTGTTCAGCAGGCGAAGGTCGCGCAGGGAGCAAACCTCTGGCAGCAGCGAATGTCTGCCGAACCGAGCAGAGGGCAAAATGCGCTCCT
>LQNS02278175.1:3145611-3157549 GCA_001587735.2 Parhyale hawaiensis | reverse complement strand
TTAATTTTTTGCTTTCATTCTTTTTCCATGTGTTAGCTGGAGCAGACACTGGTCGCCATTTCTCTGTATCATATTATTCACAACTCCAGCCAATAAAAAGATTTGCTGCATCCTGTAATATCCTAATCAAAATAATAACGTTGCTCACTTTTTTCTGTTTCTATTTTTGTCAAATTTTTAGCCAACTTTTTGCACCCGTGTTTCTTGTAGAGATCTTAGTAAGCGTGTGGAAGCATCACTGTACCAACACCGGCTGCGGACTGCGGCCTCAGTGTTGCAGACATCGGCCCGGACTCGGTCGTGTCTTAGCACCTCGCTACTTAATCACTGAGCGCGTAATCTTAAGATTCTCCCGAATTAGCCAATCTCGCCCTTAATTAACTCCATCTCTCTGCACTGCGCATCTCTAACTAAAATAAGAAGCATCTTAGGGCTCTCTGGATTTGTAAGGTTTACTTTTATAAAAATACCTAATACCTTCTTTTAACCGAGCCAACCGAATGGTGTCATCAGTGACCAATGTAAACTTGTTGCGCGTCGTAAAGGAATGAACATATTTTCACAAGCCTAACTATGTTAGTTTCCATTTTAAAAATTTTTTGAGAGTTTTAATTTTTTCTGTTCCTGTGCGAAATAAGAGCAACTTAAATCGAAGACTTTTTATTAGAATGACTCAACACATGCTTAAAGCAAAACAGAATTACATAATAGCAAAAAAAAAACGACGCCAAACATCATGATCTCAAAATTATAAAGATTGGCAATAATGATGATTTTATCAAGCTTTATTTCATTTGATAACTATGTACATAGGATTATAACACAGCAGTAATAGAATTCACCATACTCATAATAAAAGCAGTTGGTCAGTACAATCATAAAATTGATCTGCATAAATATAATAACATTAATAACTAGAGAAGCCCTCTGAGAATGCATACCTCCGCCAAGCAAAGCAATGTTAACGAGAAATTCAAATAGGTCCAGAAACCAGCAGTTTCCTTTCATCATCACCAAGATTTCGTAATCTGTGCCTCTAGACATAATAAAAAGTAACAGTTCTTGTATTGTTCTTGACGATCCTCCCATAACTTTTTGAGTTATGGGCTGAGAAGTACTAAAAACAAACATATACATAGTCAAACACACAAACAAACTAGCCGCTTATCACCAAAAGTTGGTCAAATGTGCTTTATAACATTTTTAAGAATTCCTGTGAATTTCATGAAGATCCGTATATAGCCCGTAACGTTTTGATTTATGGTTTTACAAACATAAAAACATAGATCGAGACACACAGATAAAGGAACAGATAGATCATCACAAAAATTTTGTCAGTTGCTCTTTGTAACATTCCCAGCAATTCCTGCAAATTTCATGAAAATCCGTTCATAGCTGTTCGAGTTTTGTTACCCAGAAAAACAGGTAAACATATAAATGGGTTGACGGATCTCCACCAAAAGTTAATCATCTGTTTCGCCTAACATATCTAACATTCCCTGTGGATTTTATGAAGATCCGCCCGTAACTACCAGAGTTATCTTGTAGACAGACCAACTCCGACAGAACCGCAGCCTCCATGGCGCTGGTAACAACAAAAATCATCCTAATTGTTATAATTTGAGCGACAGCAAGGGTTATCACAATCGTTTTAACATCAATAGCAACAGCAATCACCATAACCACAAAGTAAACATTATCGTTATCGCAATAACATTAATAAGAACAATAATAATCAGGGCCACAGCAATCTTCGCCCTTCCTTTCATGCCATAACATATTCGTTACACTTCAAATCATGTTATTCCTGCGAGAGAGGTAAATTAATTCCGGAAAGAAAGGGTTGACAGCTATATTTAATTTGAGCTTTACTGTGTTGATAACAATATCACCTATATTGTTCTCACACAAAATAATAAGTTAAAATCTATTTACAAAATAAGCAATCATCCTAGAGAACAAGCCCATGAAAGTATGGTCAACCTATTGGGCACACGACATAAGCTATACATTGTATTCGGCTATGCAATAGCCCTTGTACCTTCGTTTGAAATCATAATCAGACATCAGTTGAACAAGCATATCAGGCAGTTGATTGTAGGCACACACGGCTTTGTAAACGGTAAAACGCTTCTCAACGTCCAACCTTACCGTGGGCAAATTGAATCTTCTGTTCCTTGTGTCATACCGGTTGTCGGGAATGAGTGGTAGAAAACAATTTTCAAAAACTGTTGATTCAGGAGTATAACAACCTTTCTAATAAATTTTAGCGAGAGATATGATAAACGCCACGATATTTAAGTACCTTTAGTCGTTTCTACATAGCATCTGTTGGCATCATTGGAATACGATTTTCATCTCTTTTAATATTCAAGATTATTCGCATGGTTTCATTTATAATTAGGTTTATTTTTTGTGTCTAGTTCGATGAAGCACCACACCATATAACAATTGCATTTATCATCTAATATCATGCCTAAATATTTTAATGTTTAACCCACTCCTGAGTAGTGCCGCTAAAATAAACAGGAGGAAGATAAGGAACTGGTCTCGAACTATTTACCATAAGTTTTGCCTTCCCAGCATTCGGGGTTAGACGATTATTATTCAACCAACCTAAAAGGAGATCGATAAATTGCACGGTTTTCTCTATCGCACCATTGAATGATGTATCATTTAAATAGAATAAAGCATCAGTATAATATTGTTTTCACATCCTTAAAATATATAATATCATTCATAAAAACATTAAACAACAATGGGCCCAAATCGGATCCCTGGAGTACACCTAAATTAACTTAACTTCCTGCACAGTAGAATGAACATCGTTAACATCGACATATTACACACGATTTGATAAGTAGCTAGTAATGAGACTAAGAACATTTTCCCTCACCCCATAGTGTTCGAACTTTGTCACCAGAATATTCTTATTGACAGTATCGAATGCCTTTGCATATCAAGAAATGAACAAATAGTAAAAGTTTTAGATTTATAGACGTTCAAAAGGTCTCCAACAAGATTAAAAATAGCCAAAGTTGTATTTCTATTCTTTCGAAACCCATATTGCACATCTGTTAGAAACCTTATTCGTATCTAAGAAAGACGTTAAACGAGCATGTATCAGTTTCTCAAATATTTGATTGAATGGTGGTAGAGTAGATATTGGTCTGTAATTAGATGCGTCGTTACTATTGCCAGCCTTAGAAATCGGAATAACTCATGCGATTTTCAAGACGTTGGGATAAATATCCTGCATCACACACTTATTAATAATGGAACATAAATAGGTGACAAAGAATGGCCTTTGCTGTATTTCGTTTTTATGAAGTAATTGTTCCTTCATGGTATATACAACGCTGGTAATTTCATCATCTGTAATCGGAATAATATCAAAAGAAGAATCAACACGAGGACTAAGTAGCTCATATTGCATGTTGTTTTCTGGAAGGTATTGTACTAAGTTATCAGCAACTGATGTACAATGCGTGTTAAAATGATTAACAAGCCTATCACCACGCAAAATTTCACCATCAAGTTCTATTTCCAGTGCGTTAGTTTGAAAATTGATTTTTAATAATTCATTGATGATTTTTCAAGATTTCTTAGAGTCCCTGCTTCTAGCTGGATTTGTTTTCGATAGTGAATTTCTTACTAGCCTAATAATAACTAACATTATACTAATAATATTAATGACACCTATAATCTTGATTATCATCATTACATTTATAATAACATTGATCATGATGATGATAGGAATATCAATAGCTAGCAGGACCTGGCCGCGCTAACAAGACTTCATGCATAATGTATGACCGGGACAAATTAGATGTCCTGTCGAGGCTCATATGAGGCGGCAGATGGACCGAACATTATGCGATTGACTGCTCCACACCTCGGGGCTGCTGGCGTGTTCATTCAGAATTACTTAATGGTGTTGACAGAGGTATTTGGGTTCAGAATAGTGCGGAGTTTGTAAGAGATGCTTCAAGCTCATATAGCCATGTCAATAGTATTATTTTATCGGTAATGCCCTTTTATCGTAGGTACTTCACAAGATTACATACACGAAGTCTTTTTTCTAGAAACAAATTGAACATTCTTAAAAAAAATCTTGCGTAATCATTCATCTCTAGTTGAGATTGCTGTCATGATTTATTTTGTAAGTGACATTCTAAGATCGATGGTAAAAGAAAATTAGTATGTTTTCAATTAATCACTCAAAAATCAAATCGAGTTTGACACGCTATATATATTTCAAAAAATATTCCATCAGCGCTTTAACACGAAGCGGCAGTAATTCGTAATGTCTCCAATACCGCGCGTCTTATAAATTCTAATTTTTAATGACGCACTATTGAGACATGGCGTGTAAGACAGCTTGAGGGGATAAACAATCTTTAGCAGCTTGAGACAGGACAGACTGACGCCAAACCCACGCTATAACCGGGTGACCCCTCTCCCCCCCCCCCCTAAAAAAAGTAAGCCGACGCTGAAATATTGCTCTAAAATCGTTAGCAAAAAGTACATTATATTCAAAATTTCAGTAAAAATTCGTATTTTCTAATAGAAGACGTATCAGTGATACCGATGATTACCATGAAGCTGACTTCCTACTTGAACGGCATTTTTTCCATTTGAAAATTGTCATAAAATTCCAAAGTAGAGATCGAAAGTCGGTTTGCTTTTTTGTTTGGGACACTCGGTATAATAGCCAGCACAACTTAGTTGGAGGATCTGCAGTTCACTCGACGTTCATGTTTCCGTATTATGCCGCAACTTTACATTAGTATTGGGGCGGCAGGCGCGCTGCGCATGCGTTGAATTGTGCGCAAGATTACATACTGTGTCCCCGGTAACGGGTGTTCAGGTTCACCTAATTTTTTATCAAATTAGGAATTGTGTGCAGCCTTCAAGGCCTGTAAAGACTCGGGACTCCTCCTCTGCTGCCACAAACTACACCATGACCTGAGTGTCGCACCGTCCGCCCGCAGACTCAACTATCAAAAATAGCGAGGTTTATCACGCAATGTCCAATGTCCGCATACGTTCGACTGTTACGCCTTTTCTTGCAAGTGAAATGTTCGCTGAAAATCATGCATATATGTATTATTGCAGACAGATATTTTCAACACCCATTCATATAAATGTATCGATATGCAACTAACTTTATTCACCTGATTATTAATATGGGTGCAAGCTGAGCTCAACTTTTGATCTTTACAGAATAGTCTTAGATTTATTCGCCTTTAACTGTAAACATCGAATATGAAACACTTTTAGCCAGCTGTCTTAAACTTACTCGATTTTATCCAGTTGACATAAACCAACGGATAAAATGAAACACTCCTGCTTACTTATCCAGCAGCTGCCAATAGCATCTACGCTGCAGCCACGACATACAAAGCAATATCTGACAGCGGCCACCGTCTCCACATCGCACTTTTATCTTCCCAAGTGTCAGTGTCACATTAGCGTAAATATTCTTATATTAAGTTCCAACGCCAATATCATGGACCAATGACGCTATCTTCAGCCAGGCTTTTTCAATAAATATCGACCATTTGCGGACCTTTGAAGCTCTCTGCGCCATCATTTAGACATCAATGGATATCTCCAGGGAGATGTTTGAGGCAGATGGTCCGCTTTTGGTTCTTATTTGCATTTAAACGCGCCAGACTCACGAATAAAAAATGACGCAGCGCTTGTTTTGTCGCACAAGCGCCGCGCCGCGCGTAGCTGGATCGTGACAGTGCGTGAAGGATGTCGTATAAAAATGGGAAAGCGATTTTTGGAGAGTGTAAGAAAATACACCGATAAATCCGAAGACTAGCTCCCGCCCCCGCACGTTAGAGGCTATAAAAGGAACAAGTTGAATTGAGAAATGAAGAAAAATTTGTGGGACATTACGTAAGAATCTATGCATAACTAAAACGTGGTCGTACGTGCATGTGAAGAAAGAGGTTTAAATTGTTCGTAAACTAGAATGACTTGAATGATGGGAAATATACGGTATAAAGGTAAACCAGTACACCAGTCCACTCTGCTAAGGATTGCGTAGATAAAGAAAATAGCGGTCGAAATTGTAATCATACGGAAACACTAAGAAGTTAGAAAAGATAATCCTGTAATGTACAACTTTAGTTCGCTTTTCTTAGTAGCCTACTGAAAATGGTTAGAAAATATTGATGCCCTACGCCATACGGAATGGCTCTAAGCAGATGAAATCTTGCAATGAACACATAAAAAAAATCGCCATGTGTCAGGAGCTTTGCAAAACAGAGAGAATTTTAAATGAAAAGCATACTTCGATAATCTTATGGACAAGATTAAAGCAGAGGAAAAAATGCTGAAGACCCTTACCGTAAACTATTTCCCAGTTTTAGTAAATGAAAGTGGAAACACATCAGATTTTGTTGTATATGCAGGTGAACTGAAGTGGAAAAGAAAACCATACCAAGATACATTTCATCAATGCGGTCTATTCGGTAGGCTACCCAGCTTTTCTATGTAGTAATTTCTTACTTACGTAGGTTGTCCAGGAGATGAAACTGCGCCGGCGTTGATGGGAAGAGTTCGTGGTCGCAGGTGCCTCCACGAATGACAGATGAGAACTCGGGAACATTCCTTTCATTTGAGACGCACAAGGGAACTGCGCTAGACAGAGCAACCATCAGAATTTTATGTCCCATTTTTGTAGAGCACCGTAACCATTTCTAGACATGGTGTCTAACAATGGACCTTGATATATGAACAAGAAGAAAATAACAATTTAATCTTCAAGATTTAGGTTTATTATTTGCCAGTGACCGATGGAATAGCAAGCAAATTGTACAACATTTGCTAACTAACCAAGAGCAGAGCTGTTTTAATGTGTACGAGATAGTAAATCTGGATTGACTTGGTAGCAACTTATATTTCAATTGAGCTGTGAGCATATTTTGTGAACCCATTGTGTTCTTAATATTAGCAACAGGCTAACGTGAAAATATACTAGAAGACACTGTATCGATAACTTTTGTTGTTGATACATGATTGAAATACCACTTACAAGAAACCTATTTAAGAGCAACATCACATGAGTGATGACGGTGAAAAGACATTTTAGCACAAGTAAACAAAATGAGCAGGTGTTGCTACTAAATCTTGTTATTTCGTCATTAAAAAGAAATGAAGGCGAGAGCTGCTCGGCTCAATGCGCTGCATTTTTGTCAAAGGAATCACTAAAATGTCTTCTTGGGATACAGTGAAAATAATTCTTAGAACGTACGACACACATCTTTTGGAAGGAAGCTTATTGGCTTGTACTCGCACCAGAATACATGAATTCATGCAGTATTCAGAGAAGAATGCAAAGCTCCAGCACGTCATTATTCACTTGTGAGCATTTGAAAGGCACCGGCGCGACGGCTTAGACTTTTGTCTGCAGCACAGCGGCTCCAGAAAATATTTTGAAAGTGTAAAGATGAAGCGCTCAGTGTCACGATAAGCTGACAGCGGAGATTTCCATGTCGAGATGTGGACGTCTGCTCCAGGGTTGGAGCGAGGCGTTCGTTGCAAGTGTGACTGTGTGTGTGTGTGTTTGTGACAGGCGAGTGGCCTGATTTACCTTACACACGAGTAGGTGGGCGGGCAGAAGTGACCGAGTAACATGAATGAGAACTTCATGTTTAGCTATCAAGAACTGTGACTATAACGTTTGAGAATGACTTCTACGTTTTTCAGTGCAGTTTCTTAGTTTTTTAACTAATTAATTAATAAATTAATTTTGATTTTTTAGTTGATGAAAATTGTCAGGATAAATTTGACAAAAAAATGGAAGGTGTTTTCCGCAAGATCAATATTTATTGAGTCTTCATAGCCTGTGAACCGCTAATTTGCACTGAGAGAGATAGAGAAGCACTGTATTATCGTGTCGTGGTATAAGGATGTTGAATTGATTTTCCCTTTGGGAAAATGAAACAAATTAAAGTGAGAATTTCCCATCAGCAAGGAGTGTCATATTGTTCAGGGCAGAGATGTTGTAAGTCAACAAGTAAGATTTTCAATCATTTTATGAACACATATTATCAATTTTATCAGAAGATTTTAAAATTCGTTCACATTGTTCTCCCAATGATTTGAGGTTATTGGAGTCTATATTTATTCATCAACAATCCCCCCACGCTAAATGACCAAACAAGCTCTGCTGATCATTTCATTTTGAAATACACTACTGCATATAACAATCAAATCAAACACTACAATAATCACCGTCGTGTGAGTACTTGTTCTTATATTTACAAACTTATATGTTTCTAAGTTTCGTGTCACGCTCTTAAGGAAATAGGTGAAAAATAGACCTGGTTTGCAAAGCCTGTTATAAGATTACGTCTCCATGGAGACCGATGACCAGCTTGCAGAATATAGCAAAAATGTGATCCTTATCCCTTTATATGACTGCACTTCTTGCGCTGGCATGGAGTCTGATTTTCATAACTTTCTCCATACATCGAAAGATGTTTGCTCTCACTTCACGACGGATAAATTCAACGAAGGACACACGAAGCAACGATTTTTCACGGGCAGTGGACACAATATGTTTTTTCAGCTCGCTATCTTCCTTTTTTTAACTGAATCTCACTTCGCTTTCAAAACGACAATGATGATTTAACTTCTGAGCGTGGTAGATGTAAGGTGGTTCCCTTGATATAGTATTGATCCTATCGGGCATAAGCTAGGCCTATATCGTATATTTTTAGCTGAATTTCTTCACAGCAGTTTGAGAGGTTCAGTCTTGGTTGGGGGTTTTCGGTCCTTTCAAGCATAATCCATTTCCCTTATTCTTCTTTAGCTGAATCTGTTTGTAGCAGTTGTAACTTTACGCTGAACGGACGCCTTTTTATGTTCAATTCACATTTCAGTTATATTTCGCCCCTAAAGGTTTAGCTATCGTTTGGTATCCAGGTTACGGTAAGCCCGGCGGATTTCCGGTGAATACATTTTACTGCACTATAATTTCTTAGTGCTGCTCAACATCTGACCAATTCCAAACTGCTAGCCCTGGTTATGGCTTCTTGGCTATACAGCGTGCGTTTCATTAATGGAAGATCACGTCTGCCGGTATGAAACCTTTTTTAACGCAAACAACCTATACTGGGAACCAGAACAATAAAAATTTTAATCATATAATTATTGCCATCATTTCTGAAGCCTGGGCCATCTAGTAATGTACGTATATGAAGAACCTTCATTTTTCTTGGTATCTATGATGCAATGCTTATGTATATACATTTTTTTAACACATTTGACACATTTATTGTTCTCAGATCACAATAGAATTTCGTGATTCATGTACTTAGCCTACAAACAATAAAACTGAGAACGTATCTATCTAAAAGTGATTCAACACTTGTAGGATACCTAGTAGTAAATAATTTACAGTGAAGTCATTTCAAAAGAGAGATTGCAAGTGCAAGTAACTGCAATGCTTCAATTAATACATGTTTTAAGATTTCTCAATGTAAGAAGCTCTGACAGTACATGATTCAAGACAATGTTATTCCTTACAGACAGAAATTGGAAATCGTACAGTAGTTCTAGTCATAACTCAACAACATTTGATGTTAGGGTTCTACAGAAGCATACATATTAAGACAATGGGTTTTGAAATGTCTTTTAAATGATTGATGCGACATTGATTGCACTAATTCGTCGGGGAGTCGATTGAAGGCTTGAGCGCACCGAAATACAGCGAAGCGTCTTTCAATTTCAAGACGAATGTTAGGCAGAATAAGTCTTACATTTCGAGTGTCATAATTATAGGCAGGTAGAAGTGAGCTAAAGTGTATTGATCCATCCATGGAAAATAATTTCAGTACTGCTAAAACTTCCTGATGATGATTCATATACGAATCGAAAGCTTGATTTTTATTGTATACTAAAATGAGCATTCTGAAATATTGTAATTGGTCGTTCGATCTGAACTGAAACCAATCATCCTCAGCTTGAATTATTCGTGCTAATTATAGCTAATTTTAAAGCGAAGAGGGTAAGAAAACTGCATGATGTGTTCATGGGTATTTATTTGTTTAAAAATCATCTGCATGCCATTTTGTGTGCATGATCAGTATAGAGATTACTAAAATATTTTCAACGCAGTGGTATGCATATTAAAAAAAAATTTTAATTTTTCCCACAAGTTTAGTTAATGTATTTTAAAATTTTTACTGCAGTATTGAATAAATTTACGCTTTCAGTTTCATGGAATTGCATGGTCAATTATGAGTAAAATTACTGATCATCAAGAATGAATGTGGAAACTACTGAATCATCAGAATGAGAGTTTCTACGGAGATTTCAGTAAATGCTAAACTTTACATGAAGCGACATGATGCAATTAAGTTCCGCGACCTTATCATGCCAGTACCAGTCTAGCATAGACACTTCCACATGACCAATACAATACTTAAAACAGCTTTAAATCGAATTTTCCTGAAAAATTCTATTATTAACTTTTTGCCCACATTAACAAGAGCATAGAACTTGATCTTGAACCATTTATATCTTCTTTGTCGTCAGAAGATCCAACCTAAATCATTAGCTGTGCAGGGCACGAACATGTATTTTCTAAACTGCCATGACACCGCACTGCAGAACATCCGTGCATGAAATAACCACAGGCTCTGCTGGCTGCTGCCCGGCCCTGCAAGTTAGAGAACTGAGCTCCGTTCAGGCGGTAAATGGTACTGGAGGTCTCGAGAGCTACAGTGCTGCAAATGGCTGACACGTGCGGCACTGCAGCAGCAGCACCACCGCTTATTAATTTCTACAGCTGTTTGATCCGTACGGAGATTTGGTAATGAGGTCCCGGTCATGGGTTGCATATCTTATTACTCTCAATATTTATTCAGCGATTATTTATATAATATGCAGTAATACCCAATGTCGAGTTCTAAAATTGACAAATATATTCTGATAACTAGAACGCCTCGTGGCGTAAGACCATCACCCGCGGTGGGTGAAAATTCAACGAAGTCATTTATGATGGTCAGGTAATCCTAGTTTCTCATAAGGATGCTGCGTCTAACAACGTTCGGGCAGAGCGCTCCGTTCAGATCTCTTAATAATAACAAAGGAAAAATTGAACGCCTCGTGGCGTAAAACTATCTGCCGCGGTGGAGGCAAATTCACCGCGGTGTAGGCAAATTCAACGCCGTCATTTTTTATGGTCAGGTAGGCCTAGTTTTTTGCATGGGTCACATCTAGGTCATCCCACCAAACTCCCTACAAAAATTATAATCATTACTCAACTCCTTCGACCACTTTTCGGGTGGATAGACTAATAGATATATAAATACCTGCATAAAATAATGCTAGTGATGTTAGGGCGACAATTGCAAACCGTCGTTCACTAGAGCGACATGCTGGAGCTAGACAACAATGACTTGGCCACCATAAGGTTAGGCGAAAGCCAGGACTGGTTCTGCTAACGTTCTAATGACGTTACTAATTAAAATAAGCCATGGTAAGGCCAATAAAAGATTGACGCTAAGTAACGAAAGCATCAAAGTGTTTTGGACGTTTATCTGTCGAGAATAGGGCGTTTTCCACCCGTGGATTTCTTCAAAATAGCTTTCTTTTAGTCTGTGGACGGCATTTTAGACTCGGATTTCCTAGTTCTAGCATCACTTTATATGTATCTACGAAAAATATTTATACACACGAATATCTATCTATCTATCTTCTTCACTTTTAGATAGCGAATAAATTCGATGGTTAGGCTATGGGTTCTATGGAGAGGTATTGCCTATCCTATCAGTCATTGATTAGCCCTTTAATTCGATTGTATCTGTGATACGCACGTGGAACCTGCCCCTTGGCTGCAAGAACGGGCACGATAATTTAAAAGTTGCTCTGGAAAATACAACTGGAATACGTAACACATAAATTGAATTTG
>LQNS02278175.1:3072995-3087475 GCA_001587735.2 Parhyale hawaiensis | reverse complement strand
AATATGCTTACAAGCTTACAAGTACAAACAGAGTAGCCAAAATTCAACCTAGTAATTAGGCCCAGTCACAAATATTGGTGGCCACGTACAATGAGAATAAATAGATACACTCAGTCAGTAGTAGTCTGGCCTCTAGGAAGGCCTTAACATTGTTATTTAAGGCGTTTTCGATTTGCAGCTTTCTTTTATTAGGCTGTATTTACATCGACTCAGAAGGCGCTGAACGTAAGAAATAAAATTAAAATTAGAGACTTGTGTCATTGATAGGATTCATATTCTGAAACTTGTACTCTGCTTGAGCTAATTAGTAAATTATTTTTTAAAATCTATTTTGGGGGAATTACCATACGGTTTCTATGATTTGCCATTAAATAGACTAAATATGAATTCCGTTAAATATTACAGCTTACGTCGTAATATTGAAGGTTATTGTGCACAATCAGGCATTATCTCATATACGATGAAGTAGGTATCGCAATTGGAAGACGCCCGCCCTTACTGACGTCACGACAACAGATTCGCACATCCTTATCTCGAGTTACCTCGAGCGTCTTTAGACGAGGTCCAGTTGACGATATTCACGCCACTTCATATGTGTAGTCACGGTGCTGGCTCTCTTCCGTTGAGCCGCAGCGAGAAACAGCAGTGATGTATCAACACAGTACATATCCACACGGTTTTTTGTGTCCAAGGAAGCACTGACCACTTGGCCTTGCACTGAATATTGGTACGTTAAAACGAGAGCTTCCGTTAGAAGAATGACGTCACAGTGACATTAAATAGCTTCTCGAACATTGCCAGAGGACAACTTTCTGCAGCAAAATGGCGCGATTCCTGTGTGACGAATGGAACGATATAATGATGCTATTCTTCCAGCGAGTTTGTTGGACTTGATATACTACAGCTTATATCACAATGTCACTAAAAAGTTTCGTAGTTATGACATCATGATATCCACAAACATATCTAATTTCCTTGTTATTGATCTGTTTGAGGATGTTGTGATGGGGTAAATAACAAAAATTTCTTATATATATCTTATTTCAATGTAGTGTTAGTCTCCTAGAAACGCCGTAAGTTGCGCTCATAAATCCTTAAAACCATTAAATGGCAACACTGGCAAACCGTTTAAATGCAGTAAAGAAGTTCAAAAGTGAACTTTGTAGAAAACTTAAAATCGGCCAAAGTAAGTTTTTTTAAGTACGATGCAAAGCATAGTTGTCAATAAAGCATTTATTCATGTTCTCAAGTCACTTATGTACTTACTGAAATAGCCTTCATCGGTTCTGCCCAATAACCCGCTGATATCCTGTTGTATGCATGCGTATGTACGAGTCTTGCTAGTATGTAGTTTATACCTTTTCTTACTCAAGCTGTGCTGTTTCGCTACTAGCGTTGCAGGTAATTACTAGTCTATGTGAGGAGATACTAAAATGCTTGGAGCAACAACCGTAGAGTTTTTCGTTACGGCTTTGCATTTGATTTTCACATTGCGATGTTTGGAGTGATAGATTGCTCTGAGGAACCAGTAATTCGTTACTGGAATTCTTTCAATTGAATCTTCATCAGTTCTACTTTGCGATTCTAAATCTGATGACGATTTTTGTCTATCACGTCCCGTTTCAAGCAATCGCATCCTGTTTCCTGCATTTCTTCAGAAGTATTCCTGCAGAACAGCCACTAGGAACATTTTCAGACGAGTCCTGTAATGCTATTCCTACGGAACCGTTATGTGTGAATGATTAAAAAATCTGACGTGCTAGTGATATTCCAGTTCGATGTCTAAAAGTTAACTTCCAGTGGTGACACTGAGCGGTTCTTAAACTTGCGGTAAAAAGGAAAAGAAAAAATTATTGCCCAGTGTACAGAATGTGTTCACCGGTGTCACAAAGATGCGTTGTTCCAACGGTATCCCGTGCAGAGACTCTGTTACAGTTACTGTAGCAGCCGTAGGATGTGAAGTTATTACGTTACTTATAGGTACAAGCCCAGTGGTATTGATTTATGTTTCTTCCTTGAAAATTTCTTTCGCCTAAATCATCTTCTTGTGTACATTTTTCTGCAGCAGATGTGGTTATATGTAACCAGTTATGCTGCGCCATTGCACTCAACTGATAAAATGACACAGTGCAGTTCAGTACGATGCTGAAAATAAAATTACTTTAACTATAACGGCGATATGTAAAAAATTACTTCTTCGCGTTGCAATGAGAGTATGTAACTTCACCTAATAAAAAACAGCAAGAAAAAAAATACATTATGCGTTTCAAAATGCATCACTTTTAAAACAATACCATATGTTCACCAAACTCAAAGACTGCATTTCGGTCAAATTCAATTATGAATTATTAAGCACAACCGTCTCGTGCAATTAGAGTAAAATATTAATTTATTCTAGTATATAGTTGTTACAATTATAGTCATAGTTTAACCACCAATATATTTAGATCAATGCATATAATCATGTTCTAAGTGCCAAACACGTAATATTAACTGTGCAAGAGTTCGGCTAAGGTCTCTACAGTTACAATGTTCTACAGTGAAACTAGCAGGCCCTTAATTAAAGTGAGGTGCGGCACAGCTCCACGTGAAAATATTTGCATATCTGGAATATCGTTATCTGTCACTTCAGTAAATCGTAACTCACAGCATTGTGAGTGCATTGCTTCGAATTCTGCGTCGCTACACGAAAACGTGATCGGTCGTTACTGCATTTCGTTACTGCACTTTGGACCGTCGCTGATGGGCTGTAGTTCGACTCCTGCCTCATGCTCAACTTTTGATGGCAATATTCGATTTTTTTCGTAACAGCAACTTAGATCGTTCTGCGCTAACTCATTACTCCGGTTCCTGTACAGTTCTTAAAAGAACTGATCGTTCGTTTTACATTTTATGCATCCCATCTTACTAGTGGCGCGTTACTCCAGCTTAATAATTAGAAATTTAGATCGTTTGTTGCCAATTTTCTTAGTCGCAACTTGCAAAGCTCATATCGCTTCTGTAAGTCAAAAGCCCGTGTAACTTGAGCATTTAATGGCCTTTGTTTCGTGCAACTTAGATTCTTCAGACTTGGCCGCGGCAGAAAACAACGAGCTTTTCGAGATAGAGCGCACGTCCGTCAGAAGAAACTTTTCCAAGAGAACAATCGGATCAGCAGCTTTGTTTTCCACGAGTAACTTTCCTCAAAGAACAAATATTCTTTTCAGAACTCACTCATTATGCGCGAATCAACTGGAGACGCGCTGTTGTTTACAACAATCATACAGTATGTGGGAAATTATAGAATAAAATTGTCGAATTATCGTGGCAACTTTCTTTGTAGCTGCTAAATAACTTTCGTAAGTTGCATTGACGAACAGTGCTGCGTTATATCGCAAAAAACGAACGCAAGGAGCGTTGCCACAACTGTCGCCAGAAACCTTTTGCTTATTCAAGTTAGATTAAGAAAAGTAGACAAACAACACTAATGAGTGACTTGTAAAGCTGTAAAATGCATAGCTTAGAAGCAGTTACTTTCATTGAAAACAAGACACTTTTTTCATAAGGGAATTAATTAGCCGAGCGCATGGATTTTTCGTGTACTCATAATAGAATCTGTAACATACGTAAGCAAATATATGTTTGGGCTTGTGGCCGCTGCAGCTGATGAGGAGCAGGGAAACTAAAAAAATAACATTAAGTGGTTTAGATTTTGGAAACGTCAATAAATTGTATTTCATAGGAAATAGTACAAAAAGAGCATATAAATGAGTAAATGAATTTTGTGGGAAATTTCATCAAATGAGCGGAACAAAGAAATTAACACCGTATTTTTAAATTTCTTAGGAATTCGCGCCACGGAAACATAAAATACACTTGAAATTTACGAAAAATCCATAGTTTTCGTCAAGCCCAGCAACTTCATCTTTACGTACAAGAATATCTTCAGAGAGTCATTATATATCTACGAACGCTTCGGACATGTTCCTACTGCCAACGTAAAATAGTTATTATTTTCGTGCGTATTAGCTATTGTACTGCTAGTCCTATGTTAATAATTATTATTATTTACGGTATTATCGTTTCTCTGACACTTGCTTTGATGACTTCAACTCACATATTCCTTTACTCTTTATTAGTCTACGAACTATCTATATACTGTATATGCTCACACCGCGTCACAGAGTTCTGCCCTATATGCTACCATATGTGTGTCTGGTCAGTCTGCGGCATACGTGTCTTTTTGCGAAAGAAGTGAGCCGAAATGACGACTTAGATATTTTTTAGCTTAATTCTGTGCAGAAGAAAAGAATAAAAAAATATATCTTACATATCCGTAGAGAACAACTCAGCCGAAGTAAGACATTCTCTTTTGGTGCACATTCAGAATACGTCATAGAGTAAGAAAGTATGTAACATCTCTTAATAGAATGAAACCTATAAATCGTGAATTGTTATTTACGTCTGCCATAATGAGTGAATAAAACACATCCCTGGCTGATTTGGTTCAACTGGCTGCTTTGCATACAGCGACGCACAAGTTCATAGGATTTCATAGGAAGAGATCATCTGTCCTAATCTGCTGGTGATATTTCTGCAAGACTCCACTGACATTTGTTCGCTCTGCTTGTGAGCTCCAGCATTAAAGTTAAGAAAACGGAGCCCGAGTAGCTTTCTAAGTAAACAAATAAAGGAAAACAATTTCTGTTATAGGCAATACGGTGATGCAGAGTCGCACTCTAGGATGCTGACCGGCCGCTCTGAACGTTGGACTTCTTAACCAAGTGCTATATGGTGCTGGGCTAGAGGCATATGTGTAGCAGCTTGTAAATCTTTGTCAGAAAAGATACAATAAATAGTGATAGTTTGATTAGAATTATGAAGATGATAAGTTCATGTAAGGAAACATTACTAAATACAATCTCTTACTCGTATTTTATTCTTTGTGCTTAACACAATAATGGTATAAGAAACCTAAATTATACTATTACGTGCAATATTAGGACAGGTATTTATGATAATAACTAGCATATAACTTGTACTCAAATACTGCCAAGCATTTGTATTATTTCACCAACAGAATGATTTTTAGAAAAGAAATATATGTATGTAATTTCAGATTTTATATTAAGCGAAAAAGTACCGACTTCAGTACGCAAGTCCTTCTAATGTACTAGTAAGCTGTGCACGGGACCGTTGTATGGACATCATTAAGTAGAAGCTCTCGCCAAAGGTCACAGCTAAGGTAGCAGAAAAAAATTAATTAGACTGATTAACTTGTCTCACTTCAAAAGGATATTCGAGCGAGTAATTGGCTGCTGTAATTTAATTTCAGATCTTTAAATAGCATGCGACCTCTTTTTCTTTCAGTACACAGCTTTGTTCAATGAAAAGCAGCGAGCGTACGAATTCATTCCAGTGAATATCTCTTCACTTCAAACTGTGTTCCAGATCGTACTAGTTTTGTGGTCCGTCAGTTTATGTCAACCAATTTTTGTTAACTTCTACTCTTGGGTACTAGAGGGCCCAGCCGTCATAAATACCGGCAGAGACTTATTACTTAACGAAAACCCCCGTTTTCTCCTGGGCTCCTTAAATTGAAATTCAGCATTGTGCCTGGAAAACTGACATCTTCCGTAGCACCGTTGAACATGTCCAAACAGAGTGATGTAGGGGAGCTCAGATTCCTCAGCTGGAGTTCCCGAGTGCAACGCCCCCCACCCCGTTATATACCGTCTTCAACACTCGAATTACTTCCTATCTTATTTTCATAGTGCCCCGCCCCCCTCCATTGATATCGGCTTCAGCAATCGAGTTTCTTCCTATATTATTTCCATAGAGCGTGAGGGAGAGACGGACCAACATTGGAGCAAGCAAGTGAGCATGCAAGTAAGCTAGCAAGCAAGCAAGCGACCAACAACTGTGTTTCATTATATAGTGGACTAGTGGACCCGTGCGTGAAAAAATTCACACAATAATCTATATGTTTGCCTAATACCTATAAACCGGTGCGGAATCGTCTCTGACTTACTTTTTTATTTTCTTCATTGATTCTTTGTCGCGCTCTCCTCCTTAGATCATCTATACCTATACACAGAAGTAAAATCTTGAGTAAAACACTCCAACAAACTTGACTACAACTCCAATCAGGTCAACTTATATGAAAAGTGAGCGCTCTGTAGCAATGATACCGTTAATGCCGTCTTACCAACTCAAATATCTGCTTCATTTGAAGGGCTGAAATTTTTTCCTATGAAGAGAAAACTGCTTCGTCAAATAAGAAAGACAGTAAGCTAGAAGAAATAATTGTGACTGCCCGTGAAAAATCATCAGCTCCAGAGCGCTTCGTTAACCATCTGCCGCATTTAACATCGTGATCTGAGAGGAATAAAGCTATAAAATTGGACTCCAGAAGCTGCATACATATTGTTCCGATTTCAAGAAGTGTTTCAAGCAAGAAGTGTCTTCAGATAAAGGGATAAGGATCAGCATTCCCCACCGCCTGTAACCTGGTCATTGATTTCTATGTAATTACAAAATTTGCAACCTGGCATATTTTTCGCCTATCTATTTCCATATGAGCAGACATGAATAAATAAATAAATCAATTATACACGAAGTGTTTTATCATATAAGAATGGTGTGTGTGTGTGTGTTCATATGCTTATCCATCTAGTTCGATGAAAACAATTTCCTAAAAATTACATGGTTTCTTTTATTTTTCATTTTAAAAAAGCATACATAAATAAAAATAACCAGAATATAATAGCAAGTGGACCTTGCAGTTGGACGATCGGCGTCCAATGATCGTGTATCCTGCCGCCAATCAGCGTCGTTCTTTTCTTGCAGTTCTTGTACTTGCTGAGGGCATTTGCTGCCCATGTACAAAAGTTGAGAAGGCCGAAAGCCGTATACCTGCGACTGTTTTTATCTTGTGGCCCAGCCACACGTAACTGTAAGTCACATCTGAAAACTTTATTTTTAGGCAAAAGCTTTTGTTTTTGCTACAAATCTATAATACTCGTATAATTCTGCTTGTTCCTCCCTACATTCCTTTTTTCGGTGGTTTTTTAGTAAGACCGTTATGCTTTCAGTATTAGATAGGGGAAATCAGATTGGGTCCCGAGAGTTTGGATCCCGTACGAATAGCATTGCAATAATAAAGTCAGAATCATCCCCTGTTATTGATATTACACAGCTCATGCGCAACCCCCTCTGCACGCGGTACCATTCATGACACCACGTACCGAAGAGTGCTACCCTTGCTAAAGTATGGGTAGTCCCAAAATATTGATCAGCTTTAGAGAATGCAAAAAATTCTGTTAGGGTATTGGTATGGGAAAAACAACCATACAATAGTGCATGAACTATCTTGCTACAACTAGTTACAATTTTAGTAGCTGTTTGTTTATACCTAATGTAGCAGCAGCCTTGCGTGCTGAAGAGGTGTGCTGAAGGAGTCGGGGTCGAACCCCGAGCTAGGTGAGTGATCTTTGTAGCGGCCGGTGCGCTGAGTCAGCAAAGTTGCTTGGCATGCGTAGCTACCGTGGGGACACTTACCTTGCCCAGAAATGGGAGGGTGGGGAGGTGCGGTTTGCTGAACCTTGCGTCGAAGACGTCCTAGTTCTTAGCAACCTGTGGTCGGCTGCAGCCGTATTTACTCCTCTGGGGCCAGTTGGCTTACATCTGAAGCACAAACCAGTGCGTCCGGGTTTCCCAGTGAAGAGTGTGGTCAAATTGAGTTTACTTTTTACCTTTATCAAATGGTAATTCTTAAAAGAAGCGCCGTATTTCTTTAAAAAAAGCTCAAGCGAGTTCAGTTATCGCTTAAACAGTTTGGGCAGTTTATTTATTTAAGCATTTGTATTCATTGAAAATAAGTTTGAATAGTTATATGAAATTAATTAATTAAGACTTGAGATTTGATATACGGTATGGCAGAGCTGAGCAGAAAGTTATAACTTTTGTTGTGGCACAAACTCTAACGTTTTAGAATATACATGAAGCACTCTAAAATCTCATTGTACCAACTGATCTACATAAATCTTAAGGGATAACCATTTTCCTGGAAACTAATTAAGATTCACTGTGAATTAGGTGTTATACAGTCCTAGCAAAACGTGTCTGACGTATGGATATAATTTGAAAGTAGTTCCTTCAGTGTTAGTTAACTTCATCCACAAACAAATATTATTCAGCAGAACCAAGACTGATAGCTTTATGGCAAAAACCAAATGCGTCAGTTACTCCGAGTTACGCGGAGGGTGGTTTCGCTAATTAGTTTCTACTAACCTTCCAGCTCAAAACACGTCGCTTACTTGACGTTTGTCGTCGACGTCTGTTGCAAGTTCTCCCAGCTGTCCTACCTTGTATTAGAGTGGGAGAGGAACAAAAATGCTTCTGTGAAGCGTCCGCCATATATACTTCTCAACTGCTGCGAGTCTTTAAAAGCTCAAGAAGAGTCAGGTTACTCTGAAATGGCTTGGCTAGAGTTTCAACAGCCAGTGCCTCGCTGATAAGACATCTTTTGTTTTGAGTAAAAATACAGTAGTGCATAGTTTCTCTCTCTGATTCACATCCAAGACTGCTGAGCTAAACACCTCACTAACTTTTCGGTAACACTAACGTGATGTTCTATTTTCATATCCTACGATCGCTCTGGGTATTTGTTAGTCGTAGCAAACACCAGGTAATCGCAATCCTTCTGTCTGAACAACCCCACATATGTTCAGAACTGGGACGATAGGCACTGCGAATCAATGTAGTTCTAAGAACGGATGACCTCTGTAGAAAGACTTGACGATGACATGTCGTTAAAAGTTGCTTAGCACGCACTCTGTGTGCTTCGTTGCATCTATAGACAAAAATCGAGATGAAAATCAGAAAGATGTGAAGTCATTATTGGGAGAACTTTACACGAAAAAACTTTACAGAAGAGATGATTAACACACAAAGACAGATGAAGAATCCCTCAACCCTATAGACGGAGAAGACTTGCAACTCGATATTGATGCGTAAAAGCCTCAACCTCATACATGGCTGCAGAGAAGACATGCTTCTTCCGATTAAAGTAAATGTCAACTGAAATTTACCCCACACGAAAGAGGGGAATCCGTACCGCCATGGTAGCAGCATGCTTCCGTTCGCAGCTCTAACACCATGTGTCGCTTGCAGGTTCGATGCCATCCGAGGCACGCGACTCAGCAGTTAATTGTGTGCATGCAATGCGCCGTGGTGGAACTTACCTTCTTCACAGATGATGGGGGGTGGGGGTCTCGGGTCATTTGTTCCTTCCGTCAAATTGGCGCCATAGTTCTTGGTGACCCGAGGTCGACTGGACTACACTTACTCCTCTGGGGTCAGTGGGCCTATACCCGCAGGACAAACCAGTGCATGTGGGTTTCCCAGGTGAGGGTGTGGTCTAAGTTGACTTTACCTTTACTATTTCGTGTAGGTAGATGCCCGCTGGCACCAGAGGAATAGACAGCTGATGTCGACCACAAATTTTAAGAGCTATTGTTTCAGATACGGAAGGGTCATGCGACAACTGCGACGCTCTAACCATCTCCATTTTTAGTTAAGGTCATTACCTCCACAGTAGCGTCTGAATGCCGAAATGCTGGCTAAGCAAGCCAAGCACACCCAAGACTTCATCTACTTGGCAAAGAATTTCGGTCGTCAGGAGTAGAGTGCGTGAGGCGGTCGATGTAACATTCTGCAGAGAAGACTCAGACCCTGAGAGACATAAATAAATAAACTCCTACACTTAGTAGATCGTTCTTCTAAACTTCCGCTCCTGACAACGCGGCAGTAAACGTAACGATGCGTATTCCAGCGCCTGAGGTTACGACCTGAGAAATGTTCCTCATTAGGATACGATCTCAGGCCGTCGTTCACCTTTCTCAGAGGCGCAGGTGAATTTTCTGCAGTGCAACAGTAAAATTCTAGGAATTCTTTCATACCGTCAATAGAACGGAAAGTACTTGTAGTGGCTTTCGTATGCAACATACAGTATGTATCGAAAGATTTTCAAAATGATCTCCTGCCATATACTTATTTGAGTGCAGGGCAGAGAAACGTGGATGTTTTTAGAATTTATTCATATACTATCAGTTAAAGTATTGCAATAAGTTCTATTTCATAGCGGGATGACTTCTTCGCCAAAACAATCCATGAAAAACGGAGGCTTCCTGCAGAGCGGGGGCCTTCTTGCCATAGGTTGTGTTCAAAAAGCTTTCTAGAATGAGGTCAGTACAAAAAATTAATACTACAAAGTACTTGTTACAATTATCTAAAGAATTTATTATACGTTCCTACAACAGGTCATGGGCCTACTAACTCAAAACCTAAAGAAAATACATCTATTCGCAGACTATTCCTCTTAACTCCGTGTTACCAACCAAAATGACGACTCAAGTAATGACGTCATCATAGACAGTATCAACCCTAGGATTGCTCAGGTGATCTAATAGCATGCAGTGCTTGCAGTCAAGCCTGCTGCTTTTTTATCTATATAATGGAGACTACTGATTGGCGTAACGAGTAATACTCACCTTAGGATGTAATGGCTGACACAACATCCTCTACCTCTGCCATGTAGTACGTAGATGTTATGAGGCGACCTTCGCTTGCAGTACGTTGAGTGTACGTCTCCCGAAAAAAACAACAACTCTTCCTCCTGTGACTCTGCACGAAGTGCGTACGTCTCGAGCAAAATACAACCGCCGGCCTCGATTCTCTCTGTGGCTCGCCTCTTCAGTAATCCCAAAGCCACACAGCGGCTCCTATCGACTGCCGCTGATCGATGAGTGCGTGCAGCTGGAAGAAGTTCTGATGCTGAGCCTTGTTCTCCTGCCGTCTCCACTTATTCTGGAATTGCCAACTCACAGAATAATGAACGACGTTAATGAGAAGTTCAAATTAATTCTGAACTATAATTTTCGTTTTATCGCTGGCATAATAAGGTTATTGTGCTTCTTGACAGTAATGACAGGTTCTGCAAATTTCTTGAAGTTCTGTTCGTAACTTTTCAAGTGATATTGCTGACAAAAATTACTCAAAAACACAAATAGATCAGCCGATCAAAACCAAAATTTGAAAATTTACTCTTTGTTATATACCTAACAACTCATGTAAATTGAAAAAAAAATCCGTTCTTAACACTTTTAATTAGATGCCTAAAAGAGGGGAAGACAACCAACCAAACAAACAAACGGTTGAACGAATCTTCAGCAATAGTTGATCATCTGTTACTTTTAACATGACTAACACTCCCTATAAATTTCGTAAAAATCCGTCCGTAAATTTTTTAGTTATCTTGATGACAGACAAACACACGCAGACATACTCGATACAAACATAACTTCTTTGGCTAAGGTTATAATTGGTCCGGTTCAGGGTGGTATTGTCGCTATGTAATTAAATCATATCAGCCAAAATACATTGTATACTGGACACAGGACGTAATATGAACCCTTATTAACATTTTACATGAGAAACTGACTGCGTGTAAAACTTCTCAAGCGCTGCGTATAATCGCTGCCGCCACCGACGTCACAAAACCTCTCCGGTCTGCTTTTGTGTCAGTTCCGGTCCAGCTTACGAATTGGTGATGTGTTACCCTGGGTGTTACTCACAGATAGCTAAAGTCACAAAATAGAGTCAGGTAATTCTGCGATAGTTACGAAATGGTGAGATTATTTACGGAATAGATCATACATCTGGCACCAGCCGCACCAACAGACCAACTCCTAGAGAGAAACCAAGGCCCAGAGTACGCCCCCCCCCCCCAAGTTAGTGTCGTTATGCCAAGAGAAAAAACATATAATGACTATAAAAATATGATCAGTTGTAGGGGACCGGTTACGAAGCTGCCGAGGGTGTTGCTTCCAATACTTACCCAGACGATTTATGAGTGTGTTAACTATCAATGCAAAACACACAAATTTGTATAAATTGTGAGCTGGTTACCAATTTCTGAACTATTCACCAGTCCCCGGGAATATCTGTGCAACATACTTTTGATTTTCATTAAACGTTTTAAAATTATATTACCCGCAGACTTTTCAATGAGCGTTAGTAACTTCAACAGTTTCAATAAAGCGAATATAGCTTTTACTTTTTGTCAGTTGATCCCGTAACTGTTAATTAGATTACATAAGCGGCAGTAGACGAACCAACAGGCCCTTATCCAAAGAGACACCGGAACTTACGCCCCGGCCCTCTATGAGCTATTGCCATTATGTCACTAAGATACAGATGACAGAGGAAAAAAGAAGAAAAAACAAGAAGCAAGAACCTCGGCCAAACAGACGATCATGCATGCACGCAAGCACAATCAACAGCCGCTGATATGTAGAGCTTCGAGACGTCTATCTCTGTAGTCGGAACAGAAGAGAGAAGAAGATAGATTAAGGTGGCCCCGGAAGCTTTGGCCGTAAAGAGTTTGCAACCCCTGAAGGAAGATGAGTTCTTGGCTGTGGAGAATGTCTTTCCCAATTTATGTCAAGATGATTTATAAACGCGTTAAGTGTCTCCGCACAGACAACGTCGGAAGGAAGTCTATTTCAAATGCTCACTATGAAATGCGATAAGAACTGCTGACTTAATATTGTTCTTCGAGCTTTATGCTTGAGTTTTGACCGTTGTTTCGCAAGCGATCATTGGGGTCTCTTTCAAAAAGTCTCGTTGTAGGCACGTCGTTGAAGCCATTCAAGTACTTGAATGTTTCTATTAGTTGCCCCCTGAGTCGTCTTTGCTCGAGAGAGATCAGACCCAGTCCTTTCAGGCGGCGTTCATACGGCTTGTTTCGCAACTGAAGTATCAAGTTCATAGCTCTGCGTTGGACTATTTCCATGTTATTGATATCTTTACACAGATGAGGCGAGCAGAATTGAACAGAAAATTCTAAGTGTGGCCGCACTAATGCCTTGTACAAGGGAACGATGATGCCCTTGGACTTGTATTCGAAATTTCTGGTGATGAATCCCAGTACTCTGCTTGCCATTTCCACACTCTTGTCAACTTGCTGACTGTGTTGTAGCTTGTTTGTAATAGTGATTCCTAAGTCACGTTGTTGGGTGACAGCAACCAATTCTGTCCCGTTCAGTTTCAATAGGGTTGAAGGATTCTCCAGCCCTACGTGCATTATTGAACATTTGTCGACATTAAAGCTCATCTGCTAAAGGTCGTGTAATTGGGGAAGGAATGAGTTTACTTCATACAACTATCTTATGTAGACTGTAACAGTAAATGGCTTGATTGCCAAAGGAATTTATTTTTATCTCCTATCCCACCGATAAATTCACAACGTAACCCTGTTGGGTTGGTGGTTCCCTGTGTAGCATTGGTTTTTATTTTAAACCCGTAATATCGGAAGGTACCTATAAAAATGCTTTTTGTAAAAGTAAATTAATTTTACGAATGTCTGTTGCATCAACAGTTCCTCATATTGCGGCAAAAACAATTGAAGAGAACATAACTAAGGGTAACTATTATATTGCAAGCACATTGCATTTAAGAATAAAACCTGTATTGCAGTTCTATGCTGAAATGAAAATCTAGTATAATTCTGCATGCGTCAACCAGATGCTTAGCTGAACAAATTTTTTATTATAACATATGTCGGACTCATCATTTCGGCAAAAAAAATGTAGCATGCTGCAAAAATTAAGTTTTTAGTTCACTGCTTTTATTAATTTTTAAACATCAACCAAACGCTGTCTGGTTGAAAAGCCGTTAATAAAACACTTCTGCTCATCCGATGCCGGCAGCGTCATGCAGCTGACGCCTCGAGATCACCCGCAGTTCAACATCCCCGAAGTGATATTCAATTGCTTTAGTCAGCAGAGAAGTTAGCGCCAAAAATTCCGTATTTCCTCCGCCCGTGTTGGATTATAATGAGTAGCCCTGTTAGCCGCCCTTTTCTGCTGTTTTTCAAAGGAATATTTTGTTTCCTTTAGCATAATTTATTCATAGGCTTTAATTAAAAGGAGATTTTCAAGACAGTGTGTGGATGGAGGCTGCTCGGGACCCCGCCATCGTTCAGCGCTCCGTGTAATTAAGAATGTTTTCCATGCTACAAATGGATTGCTCTCGCCGGTTCAAGAACGTCAAAAGTTGCCAACTTTTCGATTCGAACGTCATTGTCGCGACTGAATGAGAGCAGCTGGTCGAACCACTGACCTGATTTTTTTTAAAGAACTTCTGACGTTCACAAGCGACTGCTAAATTCGTGAACATGTTACCTTCTCCAATATACAGTCATTCTGTTGCTAGATTAGGTTTGATTAGATGGCTCACAGCAGGCCGAGTTACAAGCCTATTCCCATAGAGAAGCCGAGACTAATGTTCCGGCTGTCACTGAGCTGTCGCCGTTATACCTTACCTACCTTGAGTTACCTTGAGAGTCTTCGGAAGAAGTCCAGGTGACGTTGTTCACGTCACCCCACGTGTGTGGAGTCACTCTGCTGGGTGTCTTCTGTGGTGCCGCAGTTTGCGAC
>LQNS02278175.1:3027890-3054189 GCA_001587735.2 Parhyale hawaiensis | reverse complement strand
TCTATTCTTTTGTTTTCTCCACCCGCTGGGCTGGTTGCGTGGGGGTTTGTTAACCTCATGGAGTTTCTCCGTTCCTGCGTCGCCAGTCTGGTGTGATTTAATAATAATAATAATAATAGTACGACGTAATTCACCAGCTGGCCTACAGCCGCAAATTACGAGGGTAGACGGAATAGTTTTATTACATACTTCGGCCAACGAGGTTATTTTTTTTGTCGAGTTTGGCTGTTTGTTTGTGTCTCAAAATGTAGTCAACGAATCGTCATGAAATTTGTAGGAACAGGTAAAAATTTCAACAGACATTGAAAGAGTATATTTTCATGATGATGATGATGATGATGATCGGTTCGTCCGTTTGCGCGTTTGACTAATGATTGTCTTAGTGTTTGTTCGAACATAACTGAAAAATATACGGATGGATATTGAAAAAATTTACGGCAGCAGTTATTACTGTCCAGAGGTACAAATGATTAGATTGTGGTGATGATAAAAAGAAATCCTGGTTTAAGACCCAATTTTATGTTTTCATTAATATTGCCTTGCTTGGCGGAGGTATGCGTTCTCAGAATGCTCTAGTTGTTTTTGTATCATCGTTTACAAGACCGCACGGGTGCAGGACAGCAGCCTTGCGTGCTCTTCTCGCTCCTCAGTGAGCATTGCGAACGTTTAGTGCGCGCAGCTACAAGTTTTGATAAGAAAATTTATCGTTTATCATCAATTTTTATTTTCCACCATACACTGAAAACAGTTACCTTGTTATTCCGTACATAGCACATTCTCAGTCCCCCCCCCCCCAATGTAATGTATAGGAGGCGATCAAAATATTGGGGAAACACTACAGAGTGTCAGTTCAGTGTTAGAGCTCTAAAAGTTCGCTAAGTGTTATTAATTTACGCTCGCCTCTGCAAAGGTGGGTTGTCTACAATTGCAAATAACCCCTATTTTCTCGCTGAAGAGAATGTCTCTAGACACTAGTATCAGTTTTATATAGTCAAAAACAGTTTTTTTATTTATCTGAAAACGATAGCAGTATTTCCAATAGCCACTCTAAAGTTTTTGCTAACAATTGTCAGGTGAAATACTGATTGCTATAACTAATCGGAGGCAGTTTATTTCAACACATGTAAATGTACTATTATAAGGTAAAAACAAGGTACTTTTATACACCCTTTCAAACCCTGAGCTAATAACTCTCAATTTCTGCCATTCTAATTTTACAGACTTCACATAAGTCGCAATTCCCGATCTTTCTGAGCGATACCAGGTCGTGCAGCTCACAACTCTAACGCCCAGCAATTTCGTTCAGTTTCAATCACATCTGCACGTAATGAATATCAATGATATTGGGATATTACAGAACTGGGTGAGTTGTGGGCTGCAAATTTATCTTTATTGCGATTTCAGCAATCGATGCCGCAGCGGTCGTGGGGGGAGACCAGGACACACGTTTGTAAGCGGGGCGCTCGTTACTCGCATCCCACGTGTACTTTTTTCGAATTTTTAGCCAAACGGGACTGAAAAATACCCTACATGTAGCAGGATCATTGTTACTGCTGCACTACACTACTCAAATCAACATAATAATGGCACAGTATTACTCTAAGGAAAAAATAAAGGCAACTACAAACCTCGATTGTGAACGCCTAAGGAGCTCCATGACAAAACCACACGTGGCTGCAGGCACTGCAAGCGTCAACAACGCAGCCACCGCGCTTCTACAGTCAGAAATATCGTGTAACTTTTTGTATGTGGTATCAATTAGCGCTTTTTATGTAGCATTAATTCACCCTTTTAACCAACAACTGCAATAACAGAATTGACGGTCACGTCGAATTATGCAGGAGACGGATGTCCTCGGACTGAACATATACAAACATTAATAAATGCCGCTTACTACCACACACTATTTTCTTATCTCGCTACATACTCAAGCAATGTAGACTCTTGTATGAGCTATTTTTTCACGGTCTCATAGATGGCAAATCTTGTTAGTCACGATATTTAATATTATAAGTAATTCACAACATCTGTAAAGTTTTTAAGACTCTTTATCTTAGACGCCGAACTGTTAGATAAGAATAAAAATGCTCCATTTTCTCTATTTAAATGGATACAAAAATATAATACTTTCTATGCGGCAACATTGACAATTGGACCTGCACTTGGTTCCAGGAACAATGGCTTCTGGGAACAGCAAGACTTTTATTGATGACGTCATCTGAGGACTAGAACATGTTTCTCTAAGGCACCATACCTATACCATTATGAGGAAAAGAAATACTTAAAACTCTTGTCGATATTACTTAGCCAGACAACATAACAAGCCCGAGCGTCATTTCTTGTTATGGTCGTCTGCGCCACCGATTCTATACAGTAATTATTTCACCACGCGACTGTTGGGACAGACTCGTGCGTGTATTACGGAGGTGGTAACAGCTTGTATTGAAAAGCTACAGACAATTACAGTATTATTTAGTAGAAGATCGTTTTATAATATGAAGTTTCAACAACTCACTTCACACTAGATATTTACAAAAAATAAAAACTGATGTGTATTACCTGTTCGTTTATTATTTTTTTAGTGGATTTGTTTGCTTATCTGTCCATTTTATGTCACGGTTTAAAAGGATGGTAAAAATTAGGCCAGGTTGGAGACTATAGCCATCCTTTCATGCTTCGTTGAGAACTGATAGGTGGAAAATAGGCCAAGTGGCGGATGAAGGCAAACGTATGATAATACTATGTTTGGCTGAAAGTCTTGCCTTGCTGACGTTGAAATTCAACCAATAATGATGCATGCAGCTTCTTCTAGCACTCTCATGCATCATGAATTGCTCTCCCTTTTGAGTTTTCTCACATCCAAATGTCAGCAGCTCTGCGGTCATGCTCGAGCGCAAGCTCAAGGCCCTATGGCACGAGCTGGCAAGCTTCGGCGTACAGCGGACAGAATTTCGTGGCACATGGCCGCCGAACCTTGCGGTGATATATTAAGCCGTAAATATACGAGACGGAGAAATCTCAAGGTCACATCGGTCGGGCGGTTCATAATCACACACTGTACTTTTGACTTGAACATGAATGCACGGTGAAGAAAATCTACAAGGCTTGGAGTGCCAGAGCTACTAGAATTATTTTACAAAAGTTAGAGATGCTTCCACGCAGTTGCTTTCGATGTTGCCTTTATAATGGCCGCTGTTCAGCAGGCGAAGATCGCGCAGGGAGCAAACCTCTGGCAGCAGCGAATGTCTGCCGAACCGAGCAGAGGGCAAAATGCGCTCCTCCCCCCCCCCCCGGGCAAAGCCGGCTGTGTGCCGGGCAATGTTCGTCCGTGTAATAGGGCTTCGAGTATTCTTTTTATAAAGTAAGCCCGTAAAGTTTTAGTCAACTTATACCACACCCTCACCTGGGAAACCCACATGGTTTGCTCAGCGAATATAGGCCCACTGGCCCCAGAGGAGTTGCAGTCGACCACGGGTCACCAAGGACTATGGCGCCAAATTTGTCGAAAGGAACAAATGAGCCGCGACTCCGGACCCCCTTCATCTCTGTGGAAGGCAAGTTCCACCACGGTGCAGTGCATGCATACAACTGCCGAGTTAGCACACCTAGATCAGCAAAGAGCTCGCGGGCCTGGGTTGGCCTCAAACCTGCGAGCGATACAAGGTGTTAGAGTTGCGAACGTAAGCATGCTGCTACTGTGGCGGTAGTAGAGATACCTATGAAAAGTGCTTAAATTGAACGGCGTGCTCGTGAGCTGAACGTGCGCTAAAAATTTGTGAGTGCGACTGTATAATGTGGCCCCGGCAACGTGCTATTGTTTTGATGCTCGCATGTTCAGCAGACAAGGAAGACATTAATTGCCGCCAGCCGCCATCCTCCGTCGACACTGAAAAATTCATTGTTCCTATCAGAGTGAATTACACAAGAAACATCTAAACTGGAGTTAATCCTATACTAGAGAAACAAATTTAACTCACGAATTAAAAACGCAAAATCGTTTGAGTTGCGACGCCTGCCGATGACGCAACAAATTTGACATGTCCGTTCAAAAACACCTTAAGGCATTTGCCAAAAAAGTTAGTTTTTTTACGAACAACATGAAATTTCTTAATTTACTGCTACTGTTGAAATCGTTTAATATGTGTAAAACTAAAAAAAAACTGGCTATATGAATGAAGTAATTTTGGAAAAAGTTTTCAATAAAAAAAAGGTGCCCAGGTTAAAATATAATGATACTTTGTTCATGCGCTATTGTTTTCATGTTAAATACTGACGTTTGCCTTCCCGATACTAAACCCATAGCTAACAAAACATTTTCAGCGACAAACAGAAATTAATAAACACGCGCTGAACGTGAAATCTACTTCTGCTATCATTTTATACATTAAAAGCAACAGGCATTTTTCTTTTCATCTAAGAAAGCGGAATTCGTTGGCAAGAATTTTAGCTCACCAGAAGCCAGTCCAACATGCGTCGTGTGACGCGCTGGCGTTGTACATCCAACCGCATCTCTTCAGCCGCCTTCATGGAGCTGGCGACCAAAGACATCCTCCTCCATTGCGTAGGTTCAACTACTTAGGCAGCTACAGCATTAATTTTAATTATCATTACAAAAACTTCATGCGTTTATGTGTAGCTCGACCATTTCTATCTTAGCTTTATTGTTGCTCGTAAGTCTTAACAGCATTTCCCACAGCCAGCAAAAAATACGAAGTAGTTTTATTTGCTATACACCCAAAGTAACTTGCGTGCATATAACTACCTCTACTTCGCGTTCTTTACTCGTATATAGCCACAGCATCTGCTGTGAATCCTTACTACAATAACGAGTAAAGCGTTATGCTCGGATTTGTTCATTTTTATGTTCAGGTATAAATCATTTCTTCTAACCAATACGAAGATTTTATGACTGTCGTGAGCCATACTCTAGCAAACGTCAAGCTTACGCAGTGGAAACCTTAGAAATGTTATATTTTCTGCCGCTGCTTGGGGCAGCCGGGCGGCACTGGCAACAAAGTCGACATTCTCAGCGCGCTCATCACTGTGCGTGCGTTGCGTTCAAGTAAGCTTTCTTGCCGTGCAATAACCACCAGAAACACTACAGTAAGCACTACCTTGCCTTACCTAACCTAACCTTTCCAAACGTAACATTACCTTATGTAACCTAACCTTATCGTACCCAATGTAACCTAACCTTACCGTACCCAATGTAACCTAACCTTACCTAACCTAATGTTACCTAACCTAACCGAGCGTTACCAAACCTTACCTAACCTAACCTTATCTAAGCTAACCTTACCTAATTTAACCTAAGCTAATCTGCGATACAGCGAGCAGGCACAGCACACGAACTTGAACGCCGTCCGCACGTACACCGACGATCGTACACAAACGTACATAGCTAATGGCGAGTTTGTTGGTAGTGCAGCTGGGCGTAAACTCAATAGTTAAATATGGGTTGCTAAATCCGGAGATTTATTAAATCCCTCCCTGACTCTCTTCCTTTCCCCTCTCTCGCAGCTCCCCATCTGAGCGCAACTTCTACTTACAATAATACTATTAGAACTTTACAGCACAAAAGAACTGAAAATGGTGCTATTATTACTCATATTTGATGCTACTTTCTATCCAATATCCAATGAGTTTGCGTAAAATTATTAAGTTCAGAACCACCGTAATAGTTCGTTCCATTTCAGAGAAATTAGCAGTCGCGTCGAAGCGTCGGCCGCTGACACACGGAGACTCCCAAGATTTCATTTGTTTTTGTTCAGCCAATTGAGATCATTAGCTCCCGAGTCTTCGACTGCATTAGTCAGTCTCTGATTAATTTAGACCCAAAACAGAGACTGATTCAATAAGGAATTAATTTGACTCTTAAGTGCACTTCATTGCCTTCTATAGCAATTTAAATTTTCTGCTGTTTGACTAAGTATTTTTATGACTGTCAGCAACGTTGCAAAATTTAAATATAATGGCTTATTTCTAAACTATTTCAGTGCCAAACAGTCAAATGTTCTCTGTCAGTCCATTTATGGTCAGGTGCCTTTAAGAGCTACAGAGAGCTTTACAAAAACGGTACAGAGAAACTGTAAGCAAGAAAATCTCTCTCGTCCTCATTTTCGTGCGTAGTCAAAATACCTGAGCTACAAGTGTTCACTTCGGCACGGAATTATTCTTCTGTGTCACTACTTAAAGCTGCGAATCGAGAAATTCAACTCATGCACAACTGAGTCTGAAGATTTATCACTAGGGTTGTGACTATGCATAACATGCGCCTATGTTTTAATAAAATGTAACGATTTGACTACGATTGCTTACATAAAATATGATGCCTATGCATGCACTTCACTAGTATAAACCATGAAAATCAAAAGTCAGTCATACAATTGAACAGAATATGCGTGCATATTTTGTAAAGTCACAACCCGAGTAATCACAGACTGATGACCTAACATCACTGTTGAGTCAGAGGAGGGCGTTTCATTTCTGAGGAAAAAATGATCAGTTTAGCCATCCAACAGGTCTACAACGTCAGTGGTATGCATGAAAAGCGACGACGTTAATAATTATTGGTGGCAGATTGTACACTATGAGAAAGGCGGGCTACCTAAGCGCTACTATTGGTTCATTATGACACCAGCCCTCGTGACGTCATACTGATGAAACCAACTCAAAAAGACTGGTTTGGGGGTTCCTTTTCTAACTCCACAGATGTGGCATGTGTCTTAACCTTTGAGGCGTACGCAATATATATCCACAATGGCCATATTAGTGTTTCAATGGTCTCAACTTCATCGATAAATGATAAATGTTAATAAAAAATCTGTCTTACGATGCATAATGATAGTAGACGTGTATGTATAATGCGTAACTGCCGTTAGTTAAACAAACTACCCATCATTATTCTAGTTCCAATTTAACTCGATTTTAAATACTTTTCGGAAACTTTTGACGCTTCTTACGACTCTAACGACAGCATCACAGACTTCAGCGTTTTGGTTACAGCTCCTACTAACAAGTTAATTTTTTGCTTTCATTCTTTTTCCATGTGTTAGCTGGAGCAGACACTGGTCGCCATTTCTCTGTATCATATTATTCACAACTCCAGCCAATAAAAAGATTTGCTGCATCCTGTAATATCCTAATCAAAATAATAACGTTGCTCATTTTTTTCTGTTTCTATTTTTGTCAAATTTTAGCCAACTTTTTGCACCCGTTTTTCTTGTAGAGATCTTAGTAAGCGTGAGGAAGCATCACTGTACCAACACCGGCTGCAGACTGCGGCCTGAGTGTTGCAAGCATCGGCAGGGACTCGGCCGTGTCTTCGCACCTCGCTGCTAAATCACTGATCGCGTAATCCTAAAATTCTCCTGAATTAGCCAATCTCGCCCTTAATTAACTCCATCTCTCTGCACTGCGCATCTCGAACTAAAATAAGATGCATCTTAGGGCCTTCTGGATTTGTAAGGTTTACTTTTATAAAAATACCTAATACCTTCTTTTAACCGAGCCAACCGAATGGAATCATCAGTGACCAATAGAAACTTGTTGCGCGTCGCAACGGAATGAACTTATTTCTACAAGCCTAACTATGTTATTTTCTATTTTTAAACATTTATGAGAGTTTTCATTTTTTCTGCTCCTGTACGAAATAAGAGTCACTTAAATCGAAGACGTTTTATTTAAATGACACAACACATGCTTAAAAGCACAACAGAATTACATAATAGAAAAAAATGACACTAAGCATCATGATCTCAACATTATAAAGAATGGCAATGATGATGGATTTATCAAGCTTTGTCTCATTTGATAACTGTGTGCATAGGATTATAATGCAGCAGTAATAGAATTCACCATGCTCATCATAATAAAAGCAGTTGGTCAGTACAATCATAAAATTTATCTACATAAATATAATAACATTACTAACTAGAGAAGCTCTCTGAGACTGCATACCTCCGCCAAGCAAAGCAATGTTAGCGAGAAATTCAAATTGGTCCAGAAACTAGAATTTTCTTTTCATCATCACCAAGATTTCATCATCTGAGCCGTTTGACATAATAAAAAGTAACAGTTCTTGTAATGTTCTTGACGATCCTCACATAACTTTTTGAGTTATGTACTGACAAGTACTAAAAACAAACATATAGTTAAACACACAAACGAACTAACCGATTATCACCAAAAGTGAGTCGAATGTGCTTTCTAAGAATTCCTACGAATTTTATGAAGATCCGTATGTAGCCCACAACGTTTTGAGTTATGTTTTGACAAACATCAAAACAAAGATTGAGACACACAGATAAAGGAACAGATAGATCATCACAAAAACTTTGTCAGTTGCTCTTTGTAACATTCTCAGAAATTCCTGCAAATTTCATGAAAATCCTTTCATAGCTGTTCGAGTTTTGTTACCAAGAAAAACAGGTAAACATATAAACGGGTTGACGGATCTCCACCAAAAGTAAATTATCTGTTTCGCCTAACATATCTAACATTCCCTGTGAATTTCATGAAGATCCGCCCATGACTACCAGAGTTATCTTGTAGACAGACAAACTCCGACAGAACCGTAGCCTCCTTGGCGCTGATAAAAACAAAAATAATCCTAATTGCTATAATTTGAGCGACAGCAAGAGTTATCACAATCGTTTTAATATCAATAGCAACAGCAATCACCATAACCATAAAGTAAACACATATCGTTATCGTAATAATATTAATAAGAACAATAATAATCAGGACCACAGCAATCTTAGCCTTTTCTGTCATGCCATAATATATTCGTTACACTTCAGATCGTGTTATTCCTGCGAGAGAGGTAAATTAATTCCTAAAAGAAAGGGTTGACAGCTATAATCAGCTTGAGCTTTACTGTGTTGATAACAAGAACACCTTTATTGTTCTCACACAAAATAATGACAAGTTAAAATCTATTTACAAAATAACCAATCAGCTTAGAGAACAAACCCATAAAGTATGGTCAACTTATTGGGCACACGAAAAAAGCTATACATTGTAGTCGGCTATGCAATAGTCCTTGTACCTACGTTTAAAAGCATAATCAGACATGGTTGAACAAGCATATCAGGCAGTTGATTGTAGGCACACACAGCTTTGTAAACGGTAAAACGTCCAGCCTAACCGTGGGCAAATTGAATCTTCTGTTCCTTGTGTCATAACGGTTGTCGGGAATGAGTGGTAGAAAATAATTTTCAAAAACTGTTGATTCATGAGTAACACCCTTTCTAATAAATTTGAGCAAGAAATAATGATGAACGTCACGATATTTGAGTACCTTTGGTCGTTTGTACATAACATTTGTTGGCATCATTGGAATACGATTTTCATCTCTTTTAACATTCAAGATAATTCGTTTAAAATTTCATTTATAATTATGTTCATTTTCTGTGTCCAGTTCGATGAAGCACCACCCCATATAACAATTGCATTAATGATATTAGAATACATCAGTAAATAACACAATAACGGTAAGGTATCTTTGCAGAGAGACCTAGCATCTGAATAGATGGTACCTTAGCTTTTTTTAGTTCTAGGCATAGCTCATCAATATGACTAGCAAAAGATAATTTATCATCTAATATTATGTCTACATATTTTTTAAATGTTTTAACCCACTCCAGAGTAGTGCCGCTGAAATAAACAGGAGGAAGATAAGGAACTGGTCTAACTAAATACCATAAGTTTTGTCTTTCCAGCATTCGGGGTTAGACGATTATTATTCAACCAACCTTAAAAGAGAACGATAAACTGCACGGTTTTCTTTATTGCACCATTGAATGATATATCATTTATATAAAATACAGTATCATCGGCAAATAATATTGTTTTCACATCCTTAAAATATATAATATCATTAATAAAAACATTGATTAACAATGGGCCCAAAACGGATCCCTGGGGTACACCTAAGTTAACTTTCTGCACAGTAGAATGAACATCGTTAACATCGACATATTGCACATGATTTCATAAGTAGCTAGTTATGAGACTAAGAACATTTTTCCTCACCCCATAGTGTTACAACTTTGTCACCCGGATATGCTTATTGACAGTATCGAATGCCTTTTGCATATCAAGAAGTAGACAAATTGTAAAAGTTTTAGATTTAAGGGCGTTCAAAAGGTCCCCAACAAGATTAAAAATAGCCATAGTTGTATTTCTATTCTTTCGAAGCCCATACTGCACATTTGTTTAAACCTTATTCGTATCTAAGACAGACGTTAAACGAGCATGAATCAGTTTCTCGAATATTTTATTGAATAGTGGTGGAGTAGATATTGGTCTGTAATTAGATGCGTCATTACGATTGCCAGCCTTAAAAATCGTAATAACTCATGCGATCTTCAAGACGTTGGGATATACACCCTCCATCATACACTTATTAAAGATGGAACATAAATAGGTGACAAAGTATGGCAATACAAGTAGTTAATGCCTTGGCTATATTTCGTTTTATGAAGTCGTTGTGCCTTCACAGTGGATACAACGCTGGTAATTTCATCATCTGCAATCGGTATAAAATCAAAAGAAGAATCAACACGAGGACAAAGAAGCTCATATTGCACGTTGTTATCTGGAAGGTTTTGTACTAAGTTATCAGCAACTGATGTACAATGCGTATTAAAATGATTAACAGCCTATCACTACGCAAAATTTCACCATCAAATTCTATTTCCAGGGCATTAGTTTGAGAATTGCTTTTTAATAGTTCATTTATGATTTTCCAAGATTTCTTAGAGTCCCCCCTTCTCGCTGGATTTGTTTTCGATAGTGCATTTTTTTACTAGCCTAATAATAACTAACATGATACTAATAATATTAATAACAACTATAATCTTCATTATCATCATTTTCATTAATAATAACATTGATCATGATGATAATAGGAATATCAATAGCTAGCAGGACCTGGCAAGGCTAACTAGACTTCATGCATAATGTATGACCGCGACAAATTAGATGTCCTGTCGAGGCTCATATGAGGCGGCAGATAGACCGAACATCATGCGATTGACTGCTCCACACCTCAGGGCTGCTGGCGTGTCCATTCAGAATTACTTAATGGTGTTGTGATCTTCATTATAGCTTGACAGAGGAATTTTGGTTCAGAATAGTGCGGAGTTTGTAAGAGATGCTTCAAGCTCATATAGCCATGTCAATAGCATTATTTTATCGGTAATGCCCTTTTATCGTAGGTACTTCACAAGATTAGACGAAGTCTCTTTTCTAGAAACAAGTTGAACTTTCTTGAAAAAAAATATTGCGTCATCATTCATCTCTAGTTGAGATTGCTGTCATGATTTATTTTCTAAGTGACATTCATTCTAAGATCAACGGTAAAAGAAAATTATTATGTTTTCAATTAATCACTCAATAATCAAATCGAGTTTGACTCGCTATATTCAAGAAATATTCCATCACTGCTTTAACATGAAGCGGCAGTAATTCGTAATGTCTGCAATACCACGCATCTTATAAATCCTAATTTTTAATGACGCACTATTGAGACACGGCGTGTAAGACAGCTTGAGGGGATAAACAATCTTTAGCAACTTGAGACAGGACAGACTGACGCCGAACCCATGCTATAACCGGGTGACCCCTCTCCCCCCCCCCCAAAAAAAAAAGAAGTAAGCCGACGCTGAAATAGTGCTCTAAAATCGTTAGCAAAAAGTACATTATATTCAAAATTTCAGTAAAAAAAAATCGTATTTTCTAATAGAAGTCGCATCAGTGATACCGATGATTACAATGATGCTGACTTCATACTTGAACGGCATTTTTTCCATTTGAAAATTGTCATAAAATTCCAAAGTAGAGATCGAAAGTCGGTTTGCTTTTTTGTTTGGGACACTCGGTATAATAGCCAGCACAACTTAGTGGGAGGATCTGCAGTTCACTCGACGTTCTTGTTTCCGTATTATGCCGCAACATTACAATAAGTACTGGGACGGCAGGCAAGCTGCGCATTCGTTGAATTGTGCGCAAGATTACATACTGTGTCCCCGGTAACGGGTGTTCAGGTTCACCTAATTTTTTATCAGGTTAGGAATTGTGTGCAGCCTTCAAGGCCTGTAAAGACTCGGGACTCCTCCTCTGCTGCCACAAACTACACCATGACCTGATGTGTCGCACCGTCCGCCCGCAGACTCACTATCAAAAATAGCGAGGTTTATCACGCAATGTCCGCATACGTTCGACTGTTACGCCTGTTCTTGCGAGTGAAATGTTCGCTGAAAATATTGCACATTTGTATTATTGCACACAGATATTTTCAACACCCATCCATATAAATGTATCGATATGCAACTAACTTTATTCACCTGATTATTAATATGGGTGCATGCTGAGCTCAACTTTTGATCTTTACAGAATATTCTTAGATTTATTCGCCTTTAACTGTAGACATCGAATATGAAACACTTTCAGCCAGCTGTCCTAAACATACTCGATTTTATCAAGTTGACATAAACCAACGGATAAAATGAAACACTCCTGCTTACTTATCCAGCAGCTGCCAATAGCATCTACGCTGCAGCCACGACATACAAAGCAATATCTGACAGCGGCCACCGTCGCCACATCGCACTTTTATCTTCCCAAGTGTCAGTGTCACATTAGCGTAAATATTCTTATATTAAGTTCCAACGCCAATATCATGGACCCATGACGCTATCTTGAGCCAGGCTTTTTCAATAAATATCGACCATTTGCGGACCTGTGAAGCTCTCTGCGCAATCATTTAGACATCAATGGATATCTCCAGGGAGATGTTTGAGGCAGATGGTCCGCTTTTGGTTCTTATTTGCATTTAAACGCGCCAGACTCACGAATAAAAAATGACGCTGCGCTTGTTTTGTCGCACAAGCGCCGCAGCGCGCGTAGCTGGATCGTGACAGTGCGTGAAGGATGTCGTATATGAATGGGAAAGCGATTTTTGGAGAGTGTAAGAAAATACACCGATAAATCCGAAGACTAGCTCCCGCCCCCACGCGTTAGAGGCTAAGAGGAGAAAACTGAATTGAGAAATGAAGAAAAATGTGTGGGACAGGACGTAAGAATCTATGCATAACTAAAACGTGGTCGTACGTGCATGTGAAGAAAGAGGTTTAAATTGTGAGTAAACTAGAATGACTTGTATGATGGGAAATATACGGTATAAAGGTACACCAGTCCACTCTGCTAAGGATTGCATGGATAAAGAAAATAGCGGTCGAAATTGTAATCATACGGAAACACTAAGAAGTTAGAAAAGATAATCCTGTAATGTACAACTTTGGTTCGCTTTTCTTAGTACTGAAAATGGCTAGAAAATACTGATGCCCTACGCCGTACGGAATGGCTCTAAGCAGATGAAATCTTGCAATGAACACATAAAAAAAATCGCTATGTGTTAGGAGCTTTGCAAAACAGAGAGAATTTTAAATAAAAAGCATGCTTAGATAATCTCATGGACAAGATTAAAGCAGAGGAAAAAATGCTGAAGACCCTTACCGTAAATCATTTCCCAGTTTTAGTAAATGAAAGTGAAAACACGTCAGATTTTGTTGTATATACAGGTGAACTGAACTGGAAAAGAAAACAATACCAAGATACATTTCATCAATGCGGTCTATTAGGTAGGCTACCCAGCTTTTCTATGTAGTAATTTCTTACGTACGTAGGTTGTGGAGGAGATGACACTGCGCTGGCGTTGATGAGAAGAGTTCGTGGTCGCAGGTGCCTCCACGAATGACAGATGAGAACTCGGGAACAATCCTTTCATTTGAGACGCACAAGGGAACTGCGCGAGGCAGAGCAACCATCAGAATTTTATGTCCCATTTTTGTAGAGCACCGTAACCATTTCTAGACATGGTGTCTAACAATGGACGTTGATATATGAACAAGAAGAAAAAATAACAATTTCATCTTCAAGATTTGGGTTTATTATTTGCCAGTGACCGATGGAACAGCGAATAAACTGTACAACATTTGTTAACTAACCAAGAGCAGAGCCGTTTTAATGTGTACGAGATAGTAAATCGGGATTGACTTGGTAGCAACTTATATTTCAATTGAGCTGACCATTCGAGTTGACCAGTTGCTACGTACTCTACACCGCACATACAGTAGATAGAACCTCTCCATGCAGTCAGTTCTCAAATACGGTAAACATGTGTAGGTATAGTAATTAAATATTGTATAAACTATAATGTATTTTATTTGCAGATATGTGCAGTTATTATGCAGCTGGAATTTACAGAGTGGGAACTGACGCGATTCAAAGTTTGGGTATTACTACATCACCCTTATACTAGCCATATATTTACCTCCGCCAAGGAGGTTATGTTTTCGTCGTGTTTGTCTGTCTGTCTTACTTTCTGTCTGTCACCAAGATAACTCAAAACGTTCTGAACCGATTTGGATGAAATTTACAGGGATTGTTAGGTATGTTAGGAGAAATAGATGATTAACTTTTGGTGAAGATATGTCCATCTGTTTGTTTGTTTGTTTGTTTGTCTGCCTCATTTTTCTCACTGCCATAACTGAAAAAGTTATGGATGGATTTTTATGAAATTAACATGAGGTATTAAGTATATAACAAAGAGTAAATGACCAAATTTTGGTAATGACCCGCTTGTCCGTTCGTTCGTTTGTCACTGTTTTTTTATTTTATGCTTGTTAGCACATTAACTCAAAAAATAATGAATGGATCCTTATAAAATTTATAGGGGTTGTTAGTAATGTTAAAAGACATAAATAATAAGTTTTGGTGCAGATCGGTACGTTCGTTTGTACGTTTGACTCATGTTTATCATAACGTTTCTTAGCAGGATAACTCAAAAAGTTATGAGCGGATCTTCAAGAAAATTGCACAAGCTGTTATTACTATAAAAAGACACAAGTGATTCAATTTTGGAGTTAATACAAAGAGAAATTTCAGAGCCAATTTGAATTTTTTGCTACCATTGCCTCGCTTGGCGGAGGAATGCGCTCTCAGAATGCTCTAGTTGGAAATGAAATCAGGTATCAGGTCTGTTCACCAGGATTAACATTTCCTACTCAGGTCTCCTACACCGGGAGGTGATTACTACCACCAAACATAGTACAAAGCACTCAGAAGAACATTACGTAGAGGCAGAATTAAGAATAAACAGAAGCCTGTCTCTTTAGACAATGCGTTACTACCTTCAACTCGACCAGACATAAAGCAATGTTGTCTACGTAATGTTCAGGCCAGAATAAATTTTGTTTTACCGGTGCTTCGTGTATTATGAAGATGGGGTGTTCCGTCCAATCATTTCCACCGAGATAATCTAATCCGATTAGCTCCAGCTTGTCCAGTCCTTCAGTCCTTAACGATGGATTCACTGCTTTGGATTGAGTTGTAGGTTTTAATCGCCGGCCGAACACGCTCGAGACAGCAGAAAATTCAATCCTTAAATGCAGTCGATTTGATATTAACAACTAAAATTCAATCCAGCGTGATAAACACAAAATTCAAGGCTGAAGTTTCCAATCAGTTTAGACTAAGCTGGATAAAATTATCGAGCTGAACTGGATCCAGCAATCACGCCCGTTTTGCGCGGAGGTGTCGTTACGTTTCATCTTCCGTGCCCTTAGCATTCGCTTCTCATGGTGCCAAAATTTGTTTGCTTATCGGCCTCTAAAGTTTTTCCATAAGCACATCACGGGTCTTGCGCGTGCATCAGTGCGCGTGCGTTCCGAGACATTTTTGTATTGATAAGGACAAACAAAACGCGTCGTGCGCATCTGACTTGAAGCCGCCTGTCCCTCTCGGAGCAACAGGCTAACATGAAAGTATACAAGAAGACACTGTATCGATAACTTTCGTTGTTGATACATGATTGAAATACCACTTACAAGAAGCCTATTTAAAAGGAACATCACATGAGTGATGACGGTGAAAAGACATTTTATTAGAAGTAAACAAAATGAGCAGGTGTTGCTACTAAATCTTGTTATTTCGTCATAAAAAAGAAATGAAGGCGAGAGCTGCTCGGCTCAATACGCTGCATTTTTGTCAAAGGAATCACTAAAATGTCTTCTTGAGATACAGTGAAAATAATTCTTAGAACGTAAGACACACATCTTTTGGAAGGAAGCTTATTGGCTCGTACTCGCACCAGAATACTCGAATTTATGCAGTATTCAGAGAAGAATGCAAAGCTCCAGCACGTCATTATTCACTTGTGAGCGTTTGAAAGGCACCAAAGCGACGGCTTAGACTTTTGTCTGCAGCACAGCGGCCCAAGAAAATATTTTGAAAGTGTAAAGATGAAGCTCAGTGTCACGATAAGCTGACAGCGGAGATTTCCATGTCGAGATGTGGACGTCTGCTTCAGGCGTTGGTTGCAAGTGTGACTGTGTGTGTGTGTGTGTGTTTGTGACAGGCGAGTGGCCTGATTTACCTTACACACGAGTAGGTGGGAGGGCAGAAGTGACGGAGTAACATGAATGAGAACTTCATGTTTAGCTATCAAGAACTGTGACTATAACGTTTGAGAATGACTTCTATGTTTTTCAGTGCAATTTCTCAGTGTTTTAAATTAATTTTTTAATTAATAAATTAATTCTGATATTTAGTTATTGAAAATTGTCAGGATAAATTTGACAAAAAATGGAAGGTGTTTTCCGTAAGATCAATATTTATTGAGTCTCCATAGCCTGTGAAGAGCTAATTTGTACTGAGGGAGATAAAGAAGCGCTGTAATCGTGTCGTGGTATAAGGATGTTGAATTAACAAATTAAAGTGAGAATTTCCCAACAGCAAGGAGTGTCACATCGTTCAGGGCAGAGATGTTGTAAGTCAACAAGTAAGATTTTCAATCATTTTATGGACACAGATTATCAATTTTATTATCGGAAAATTTTAAAATTCGTTCACATTGCTCTCCCATTGGTTTGAGGTTATTGGAGTCTATATTTATTCACCAACAATCCCTCCCGCTAGATGACCAAACAAGCTGTGCTGATCATTTCATTTTGAAATCCACTACTGCATATAAAATCAAATCAAACAATATAATAACGACCGCCGTGTGTTTACTTGTTCATATATTTACACAAACTTATATTTTATAAGTTTCGTGTCACTCTCTTAAAGAAATGGGCGAAAAATAGACCTCGTTTGCAAGATAACGTTTTTATGGAGACCGATGACCTGCTTGCAGAATATGGCAAAAATGCGATCCTTATCCCTTTATATGACTGCACTTCTTGCGCTGGCATGGAGTCTAATTTTCATAACTTTCTCCATACATCGAAAGATGTTTGCTCTCACTTCACGACGGAGAAATTCAACGAAGGACACACGGAGCGATGATTTTTCACGGGCAGTGGACACAATTTATTTTTTCAGCTCGCTATCTTCCTTTTTTTAACTGAATCTCACTTCGCTTCCAAAACTAGCTCGGTACTTTTTGATATGACAATGATGATTCAACTTCTGAGCGTTGTAGATGTAAGGTGGTTCCCTAGATCAAGTATTGATCCTATCGGGCATAAGCTAGGCCTATATCGTATATTTTTAGCAGAATTTCTTCACAGCAGTTTGAGAGGCTCAGTCTTGGTTGGGGTTTTCGGTCCATTCAGGCATAATCCATTTCCCTTATGCTTCTTTAGCTGAATCTTTTTGTAGCAGTTCAAACTTTACGCTGAACGGACACCTTTTTATGTTCATTTCACATTCCAGTTAAATTTCGCCCCTAAAGGTTTAGCTATCATTTGGTATCCAGGTTACGGTAAGCCCGGCGGATTTCCGGTGAATACATTTTACTGCACTATATTTTCTTAGCGCTGCTCAACATCTGACCAATACCAAAGTGCTATCCCTGGTTTATCTTGCAGGGGGATACTTCACTCTCGCAAAACTCATGGCTTCTTGGCTATACAGCGTGCGTTTCATTAATGGAAGATCACGTCTGCCGGTATGAAACCTTTTTTAACGCAAAAAACCTATACTGGGAACCAGAGCAATAAAAATTTCAATCATATAATTATTGCCATCATTTCTGAAGCTCGGGCCATCTACTAATGTACGTATATGAAGAACCTTCATTTTTCTTGGTATCTATGATGCAATGCTTACGTATATTGAAACATTGATTGAAAATAATTTCAGTACTGCTAAAACTTCCTGATGATGATTCATGTAAGAATCGAAAGCTTGACTTTTATTGTATACTAAAATGAGCATTCTGAAATATTATCATTGGTCTTTCGATCTGAAGTGACAACCAATTATCCGCAGTTTGAATTATTCGTGCTAATTATAGCTAATTTTAAAGCGAAGAGGGTAAAAAAACTGCATGATGAGTTCATGGGTAGTTATTTTTTTAAAAATCATCTGCATGCCATTTTGTGTGGATGATCAGTATAGATATTACTTAAATATTTTCAACGCAGTGGTATGCATATTAACAAACTTTTTATTTTTTTCCATTAGTTTAGTTAATGTAGTTTAAGATTTTTACTGCAGTATTGAATAAATTTACGTTTTCAGTTTCATGGAATTGCATGATCAATTATGAGTAAAATTACTGATCATCAAGAATGAATGTGGAAACTACTGAATTATCAGAATGACAGTTTCTACTGAGATTTCAGTAAATGCTAAACTTTACATGAAGCGACATGATGCAATTAAGTTCCGCGACCTAGTCATGCCAGTACCAGTCTAGCATAGATACATCCACATGATCAATACAATACCTACTTAAAACAGCTTTAAATCAAATTTTCCTGAAAAATCCTATTACTGACTTTTTGCCCACATTAACAAGAGCATAGAACTTGATCTTGAACCACTTGTTATCTTCTTTGTCGTCAGAAGATCCAACCTAAATCATTAGCTGTGCAGGGCACGAACATGTATTTTCTAAAGTGCCATGACACCGCACCGCAGAACATCAGTGCAGAAAATAACTACAGGCTCTGCTGGCTGCTGCCCGGCCCTGCAAGTTAGAGAACTGTGCTCCGTTCAGGCGGTAAATGGTACTGGAGATCTCGAGAGCTACAGTGCTGCAAATGGCTGACACGTGCGGCACTGCAGCAGCAGCAGCACCACCGCTTATTAATTTCTAGAGCTGTTTGATCCATATGGAGATTTGGTAATGAGGTGAGGGTCATGGGTTGCATATCTTAATACTCTCAATATTTATTCAGAGATCTAGTTATGTAATATACAGTAATACCCTATGTCGAGTTCTAAAATTGACAAATACATTCTGATAACTAGAACGCCTCGTGGCGTAAGACAATCACCTGTGGGGGGGGGGGGTGGAAATTAAACGAAATCATTTATGATGGTCAGGTAATCCTAGTTTCTCATAAGGATGCTGTGTCTAACAAAATTCGGGCAGAGCGCTCCGTTCAGATCTCTTAATAATAACATAGGAAAAATTGAACGCCTCGTGGCATAAACGATCTGCTGCGGTGGAGGCAAATTCACCGCGGTGTAGGCAAATTCAACACCGTCATTTTTGATGGCCAGGGGTCACATGGGTCACATCTAGGTCATCCCAAAAAACTCCCTACAAAAATTATAATCATTACTCAACTCCTTCGACCACTTTTCGGGTGGACAGACAAATAGATATACAAATACCTGTATGAAGTAATACTAGTGATGTTAGGGCGACAATAGCAAACCGTCGTTCACTAGAGGGACATGCTGGAGCTAGACAACAATGACTTGGCCGCCATAAGGTTAGGCAAAAGCCAGGACTGGTTCTGCTAACGTTCTAATGACGTTAACTAAATAAAATAAGCCATGGTAAGGAAAATTAAAGATTGACGCTAAGTAACGAAAGCTCATTTGCTGGTCAATCAAAGATTAGCGCTAAGTAACGAAAGCATCAAAGCGTTTTGGACATTTATCTGTCGAGAATAGGGCGTTTTCCACCCGTGGATTTCTTCGAAATAGCTTTCTTTTAGTCTGTGGACGGCATTTTAGACTCGGATTTCCTAGCACTAGAATCACTTTATATGTATCTACAAAAAATATGTATACACACAAATATTTAGATACTAAAATCTTCAACGAAAACATTATCACCTCTCTCACTTCGTTCAGGGTGTTAATTAAAACTACGTCATGTTCTAGACATTTCGTAATTATTTAGGGATTTAATAGTGTATCATGTTCTGGGCATAACAGAATCATTCAGAGGCTCCTTAACATGTACTGTTCTTGACAAGTCAAAATCATTCAGGGAATAAGTAAACGGATTTAAGGCTAGACTTGTCAAAATCACTCGGAGTTCGGCATTAAGTTTGATGATTCTTGTCTAGTTAGAATTTTTCCGCAACTCGGTAACACGTCTCAGTCTGGACATACCTGATTTATTCAGAAATTCAGCGCTGAGTCAGATGCTAAACTTAGAACAGGCAGCATGTCCTGCGCAGGACACACTCGAGATCTTCAGCTGTTCAGAGCAGCACGTCGCGACCGTGATATTCCATGGCACCTCCAGCCCTGGATTTGCAGCATTAGTGCGAGTGGCAAGGCCTGTCAGTCGCTCCTCAGCCGTATTTTGCTACAGCTGCTGCTCAGCTCATAATGGATCCAAAGATTCCAGTATTGTGTATGGGCTCAACTTCAGTGGGTCAAGCGAGAGCTCTTGTTAGATGTATGGAGGTCAAAAGGGAACTGCAGAATGTATATGTAGATCATCATATGGAGAGTAGCGGCTGGGTTCATTCACTCCTTTGGGCAAAAGTCATACAAAAAAGGATGAAAATGTTGTTAGAGTGACACTTCAGAGCTAGGCAATTGAAAAATCTCTGTACTCACTAAACGGCATATTTTGTAGGAACCAGAATGCCTTGACTAAAAGTACTTCGAACTTGATAAATAACACAGTTTTGTGCCTGAATATAGCATTCAAAACCATTTTTTTCATCAGATAAATAGAGTAGCACATCGGTCCTTTTAGTAACCATCACATATACGTGAGTTTCTACGTTCCATCAGGCCATAGCAAGGTCTGCTAACTCTAATATCTTTGTTATTCCCTAAACATGAAATAAATTCGCCGAGACACCTCTACAGTAAGCGCTCGGTGCAGGTTACACAAGCGCTGCGTGTGTTCTCATACAAACTATCAGGGTCAGCGCTTGTATCCTGTCTACAGGAGATGAGCCACGCAAATTTACCATCGAACTAAATTTTAACGCGCGTGTTTCTTTCACGCTCTCCTACTAATTCTAATAAGTATTTACTAAATGTTATCCTGATATGCTTGCTTGCCGCTGGCTCAATCTATACTATAATAAGAGAGCTGTCTGTCTGTCAGTCCGTCCGTCTGTCCGACGCCTTATTTTTCCCCTATCTAATGCTGAAGGAAAAATTCCAAGGCACCTAAAATTTTTTTTGCCAAGCCGTATCCAGGATACGTGCCCGGGAATTCCCGCGGCTGTGAAGGCCTGGTCACGGGCCTTTGTGAACTTGGTTGCTTTTGTACACTTGGTGGACAATGTGGACTTGGTGACGTTCGTGGACTTTGTGGACTTGGTGGGCTTAGTGAATGTAGAAGTATTGTGGAATTTTTCTATGGGATGGTAAGATGTGTTCAAATACATATTTTCATGACTTATTGAACAAAAGGGTTACGTTTGGTGCACTAGTATTGATAATGTGCCTTCAACTGAACTTTTATTTACGTACATTAGCTGATAATATGGAAAACTGACGAAAGCTGGGGCCTAAAACTTATCCGGAAGACGTCTTTTTCTATTTGTGCTAATGAACCTTTTGCAGGAAAGGTGGCCGCTTTCTTATTAACTAGTGGACCCGTGCGTGAACAATTCACGCAATAACCTTTACGTTTGCCTAATGCCTCTAGGCCGGTGCGGAATCTCCTCTTCTCTTATTTGCTTCTTAATTTTCCTTTTTTCTTCATTGATCCTCTATCGTGCTGGCATCCTGAGGTCTTCTATATAGACAGGCAGAAGTAACGTCTTGAGTAAAATACTCCAACAAACTTAAACAAAATAGCAGCTAATATACAATGTGTTCGTTCCGTAGCAAAGATACCGTTGATACCGTCTTTCCACCACAAATATCTGTTTCACTTGAGGTGCTCAAATTTTGACCTATGAAAAGAAAACTGCTTCGAGAGAGGAAAACAGTAAGCTAGAAGAAATAATTGTCTACTGCCCGTGGAAACTTATGTTCCGTCAGTTTCGTTGACAATTGCATCAAAGTGGGAAGAATGGCTCATGCAACGAAATCATCTGTGGGAAGAAACTACGAATCAAGAAGCATGAGAGTGCCAACGGAAACTTCAGACATCTTCAGTGCTACGATTTCAACTTCGGCAATGCAAAAAATGCATTCAGACATAAGGTCGCCCTATGCTTTGCCGTAGATTCGATGTATGGAGAAGCTAATACTCGTACAAATCAGACTAAACCTGCGATGTCTTCATTATTGGAATTTCATCTGTCCCTGCTTAAGATACGTTTGCCATCTTCTGCAACCCGGCCTATTTTCTGCCTATCTCTTTCAATGGAGCTTGAGAGGAGCACCAGAGCCTCCAACCTGGGCTAACTTCCGCCTATCTATTTCGTTAAGAGCGTGACACCAAACATGTAAATATATATATAAACACACGACGGTCATTCTTAGTATTAGATTACTGGAGTGACCACGCTGTCAATAATGAAAGCGAAGAATTTTTGATGACCAGCCTTCGTTTATCGTAATATTCTTGTTAACTTCCTTCTGTAGGATACAATGCAACTGCCAACTTGAATTAGGGAACCGTACAGATAAGCGTGCAAGGCTGAACAACACCAAGCTTTAAGTTGAAATATTGGACACCCTGGTCACACCCAGGATTCATATTTGCAAGGCGTATTAAGAATATCTTTTGAGTTGTAAGTTTACAGGGCAGTAAACTTACAACTCAGAAGATATTCTTAATACTCCTTGCAAACACTAAGCTTTCTTTCGGTCAAGGTAAAGCCAACTTGACGGTACCCCAACTGGGAAACTCACTAAAAAGCAATGTTTTTTGCCCGCAGTCGATATTGCTTCTAATAAATACGGAGCTCTGTATCCAAGATACTCGAGGGTGTCGCACAACTCGGACTCGGAAAATTTTTCCCCGAAAAAAACTTGTTCTGTTGAAAGAAGAACCCAAAATGGGGAAAATAATTTGCTGTCAAGAAATCATCGTGGTCTTTACGCGCCTGCTGACCACTGAAGAATATCTTACCGACAATTATGCAGTCAACCATAAGAGCAGCTGAAGTTTGGACGAAGGAAATCGCAGAAGAGAGTACAAATCAGGTTGTAAGAGATTGTTTAGAGAAACTGTATGTATCTGCATCGAGTTGGCTTCAATGTTGTCAAAGAAAGGCCGGAATCAGATATACTGTTCGAGTGCCATCATCAGCAACCTGGAATACTTTCTGTCTATCAGTTTTCATTGAAGCTTGGCAGGATAACCACAGTCTTCAATCAGATGAATACACTGAGGAAACCAAGAAGGCTAGAGCTAATTTCTGCCTATCTATTTCATAAAGAACGTGACACGAAACATATAAATAAATACATACACATACGACGGTCGTTCTTAGTATTAGATTAATTATTTTTGCCAGTTTCCGGAAATGAGCGCCGGCTCTGCCGACCTCAGTTGCCGCCCAGCTGGTGCCGCTCCCCCGCGGAGCCGCTCACGAGGTGCAGCTAAGGCTCAACTGATCGGATCTTCCTGATTGCAAAAAGTTGTTGCGGAGATATGGCAAAATAATTTTTGGCCACCAGCATTTTGTATTATTCTTCATGGTGAAGCAATAGCGAGGTCAGCATTCACTTAATGCGCCGCTGAGAGCGTAATATAAAAAAATAATTCCCTTGGTATATTTATTTCATAGTCCAATACGATACGGCTTCTTTGCCACACGCCGCACTGAAAGCAAAAGTTTATTGCATAAGCTCTTCTCAGATAATAAAATGAGTATCATATTTGCCAGCAATAGACTTTACAGCGGCAAACAGTCTACGCATATTGTGTTATTCCTACGGCACAGATGAGATTAATTCAGGAGTGGAAAAGTGAAGTCCGCCTCTCTACCTTTCACTCAGCATCCTTAGGTAGATGACTGAAGTTGGGGAAATTAATCTTGCTCAGGGTCGACAGCAATTAGCGCTTGCGTCTCTAGAGGCTGCTTATAGCCTCTTACTATATAAAATAGAGTAGGTTAACTTGATGCAGACTATTTTGATAGTAGATGCTGGCGCATTTATACGTCGAAAATGTTGGCGTAGAATGTGCTATGAGTCCTCTTTATTCTGCTCCTGCTTGTAGTTGCGATCGTTGTTTTGAAGATACGCCGTCCCTGACTTCTTGATTGCAAAGTGCGCGCCATCATATTTTCCGGCGACTGGTGGGTGTTTATGCTAGAGCAAGTGACGCGCCTGTGTCCTGTGAAACAAAATTTCTTAAATCCGACCTGGCCGCTGGTACAAACTTCGCGTTATTTTGGTGCCGCATATGGCGAAATGGCTGCGCTTCTGAAAAGTGGCGCACTGGCGCACGGCCGCAGTCCCAACTCCATGCTTGTTGCGTGCATGACTGTCACTAATATTTTAGGTTGATATTGAACGATAACACAAAATACATCGGGTAGCAAGGTATTAGGCTGTTAAATAAGTTCATTTGCGTTTTACAGAAAAATACTTTTTATTTTTAAGACATATCAGTGAGATGGGAGGAGTCCCTCCTGTCAGCTAAATTTCCTCTAGTCAGCAGTGGATCTTCGTCAATCGCTGCTTACGAATAATCGTAATCAACTTGTAGGTAAACAGTATTTTCATGCGAAAGTTGGGCGTTCTTTAGGTCAGGACTTCCAATCTCTCACTCCCAAGCCATTTCTGTACCTTTCTACTAATGGTGAAGCCGTCTTCATACAGACTACAATTGTCCTAAGTGATTATGAACGGTTTGGACCCAGAATGTTAATGACAACAGCGGTTTGTAACCCCATGCTAGTACTGAAGCATTAAAGCCAGATTAGAACAAAACACGCTTTGGAAACATTAAATTAATCTAGAAGAAAATCGGAAAGAGGTTTGGTTCAATAACCAAACTTAATGAATGCGATGCAGCTCTGCCACGCCCGTGGCTTTCAGGCCGCAGTTCGCTGGATGTCGAGTGTCATTTTGAATCCTATTCCTGTTCTCGAATATCGCCGAGTTCGTTCACTTCCTTTTAGTCGCTATTACGCTAGTTTTGATCTTGATCCAGATTCAGCGCTAGGGTGCGAATTTAAACCTTTACCTTTCAGACTTGACTTGTCCGGACCTTCACACAGGGGCACTGGTCCGGCCCAATCAGTCGAATTTCAGGTGTCAGCCCTCAGTCGGTTACACTTGAGATAGCAAAACTCAGTCTTTGTCCATAGAATAAAATTTTCAACCGCTTCAATGTAATCGAGTTGCATCTAAAACTCGTAAAACGCTTCAAATGGCAAAACCAACGCTTCTGTCTGGCGTTCCGGATAAGTCGAACTACAAAGTCTCTTCGCTGGTCAATCGAACTTCGCGCTTAGTTTGGTTCGAGCTAAGTCAAGGACCCTTTACAGGAGCAGGACAGAGCTTTCCTATAGTAATTCGCTCTCGTGCGGGACACAAAAAAAATATTTCTATAGCGCGCATCTGAATTGCGATGCTGCTGTTCAAATCTTCATGATGAGGCAAACTGAACAAACTCGAGAGATAATCCGTTCGATTCATGTTCAAATGCCTTAAAATAGTGAAGGAAACGACACACCAATTGAGTTAAAAAAAAACTACATCTGTCATTAAATATTTAGTAAAGTAACGGGGGGGGGAGATTAACTTGCCAGTTTATCTCAAAATAATTCTTTACAAAAACAGGGCTAATAATATGTTAATTTTTATTCTAAGCCGATCTCCTGCATCAATAGCACAGGATTTATAAATTAATGGCAATGAAATATTTCATTTTTCCAAAGAAACATTTGCTTTGAACTAGAATGCAAGATGTTAATATTTATTGCTTTGAATTTGAAATATCGACGTACAAGCGCATTTCTCGAAAGTTATTGGCATAAACACTGCCATGTCGTAAAACATAACTGAAGCTGGGATTATCGATCGATTATAATGTACTATCAAGGAGCTTCAATGGGAGGAGTACGCGCAAGCCTTCCCTGGGCGAGTAAACACATGGCTTTGTCACGTGACTGAAGCTGGCGTTTGGAGATCTTAAACTGGCTGAAGTGGCAGTGGTCAG
>LQNS02278175.1:3009494-3026568 GCA_001587735.2 Parhyale hawaiensis | reverse complement strand
CATCCGTAGGTATCTAGAGCATTTATTTTATTCAGAAATACTTGGCTGCTTGCTAATGTAAAAGTTTGTTTTTCTGCTCATCTGCTAAGGTGGGAGACGATTGTGCTGCTATAGTTGAATTAATAGAGAGAGCACTCATCTCTTATGACAATTTTAGATGGCCTTTGTAGCGTATTGTCCAGAAAGCTATTAGCAACGGAAATCTATATTTTAAATAAAGACGGGTTTTAAAAAAATCTGCGCTGCCCTTTTTGACAGCGCGGGTACTCTACTTTTTAATGTATTTTGGCACTCAAGCAACACACCGAAAATACATGTCAGTCCATCTGATTCTCCAGGAAGGTTCAGAATTGTAACCTGGATACAAGTTGTGGTCACAACAAGACCAATATATGGGGGTCTTGATACGTTATTGCACGTCTACACAGAAAAGATATGTAGAAGGTAATTACACATAACAATTGGAGGGCAGATTCCCCTAATGAGCCACTACCTTCAGTTTCCATTAGATTGAATACTTATTTGGCTAGATGCTTTAGTCTACTTTTTTACCCCAGTGCAACGTCGACACGATACGCAAGTAGCCCACTGCGCTCGTCCTCTCTGGCGAGACGCAGGCCGTGTCTGTGCAGACATTCAGCAGTAGCCTACTTTAACTGTCACCTAATTCAGCAGTCCATTGCGGCAACCTGCCCTCCAGTGTTCATACTGTACGTATCAGAGAATATGCTACAGATACGCGATGCTTAATATTATATGATAGAGTGTAGACATAAAGAACCCTCCCTTTGTCCTTATTACAGTGTTCGATTTCATACTGGTTTCAATAGGCTTCGATACGATAACTGAACCAATTAATCGGATCCAAATTCCTCCGTACCACAATATACTGCAGGTGTCAAGAGCCACCGTCAAGCGTCCCGCCAAATAATTGGTCAACCTTGGCAACTTTTGGAATTGCCGTATTTTAAGTCACTTTTAGAGGCGCATAAAAGAGCAGTTAGCGAAGTTTGAAGCCTCTTATTGCTTCTCCATAAAATGAAGTGACGGAGCTGCGTGAGTCTTTTCCCTAAACTTCCACACTGAAGCAAAATAACGGCACTGACTGCGCTCCAGCTGCCCACTTCGAGCATTTAAATCGCAGCCAACGGTTGGGCGGCGATTTATCTCCTCGACGCTTCGGTCCGGCAGCCAGCAAACGAATTCCATTGCGTCTCTTCGGCAAATTAAAACCGTGGCGAGTGTTCTGCTATCGGTGCTCTAATTCCGGAGATAAACGAAGGATTGTACTCTTACCGGAGTACTCGTAACTGTACCACAACCTTGAATGTTGCAGAGCCGCCACGGTAGCAGCATGCTTCCGTTCTCAGCTCTATCACTTTGTATCGCTCGCCGGTTCGATGCCCAGCCAGACACTTGAACTCTTTGCAGATCTTGGTGTGCTGACTCGGCAGTTGTGTGTGCATGCACGGCACCGTGGCGGAACTGCCTTCCTCACAGATGAGGGGGGTAGGGGGTCTCGGGTCATTTGTTCCTTCCGTCAAATTGGCGCCATAGTTCTTGGTGACCCGAGGTCGACTTCGACTACACTTACTCATCTGGAGCCAGTAGGCCTATACCCACAGCACAAACCAGTACATGTGGGTTTCCCAGGTGAGGGTGTGGTCTAAGTTGACTTTCCCTTTACCATGTACTATAACGGGCATATTGTGATATATTGCCATTTTATATAATAGGCATTCCTTGAGATCTCTAGGGTCACTGATGTTTGGTAACGGATATTATTGCCATTATTAGTTCTTCTAACTGCATATCGTTTAACTTAACCATACTTTTAAAAAAAGGTACCCAATTCTAACTGTGATGCTAATGGTTAAATGCTGCCTACCTCTATTGCCTGTACAAATTTTTATTTATCCCACTGTTAGAGGGTCAAAAGAAAATACGTCCATCGTACAGCAAGAGGCCATTTTCTTACTAAATTTTGGAAAGCTAAGTATGGAAGGAATCTCGAAACCCCTCGCAGTAGCATAGATGTTGAATTGCACTTCCTTCCCTCAATGATAATTTTTCTTTCTCTGAGCTCGCGTCAGTTGAATAGAAGTTCAACGAAGGGAATGCAAAAAATATTCTGGAGAGCAGCACTTCGACTGACAGAGGATGCAACGGTCGTTATGTTAAAGTAATTATCTGCAGCCGAAAAAGAACACCTAAATTTGCATCTATAATACCACCTTGTTGTTATATCCATACTGACATCCATTCATCTGCTAGCACGATATGCCTTAAGCGTGATATAGAAAAGCAGGATATCATTGATGTTGTCTCGGGAACAGTAGTAATTTTTTCTAAGCTGCTACTCTACACAATCATAGATGTGCAGTTGGACTTGCAATGTACTTTGTAGCCAATGTACGGGTCGGTCATTGATGAAGAATGATACATGTGTCGGCAGACTTCTCAGACTTCTCACACACTCTCGTTATTAAAGCGGCAATTTAGAAGTTTATTAACCACGCTTTAAGAGAACTAAAGAAGTCTTCTGCAACACTATTCCCTGAAGCAGTAATATATCACTGAGTGCTGCCTTAGGTTATTTGGCTGTATATGATGGGGCTACAGGAAGGGCATCTGTTGGCGAACAGAATCTGCCGTGGGTCATAAATTTTGCTTGAACGTTTTATTGTTTTGTGTAGCGAGCGGAGCTTTGGAAATAGCAATGAAATGAGCTTTGAGATGAAAATAAATCTAAGGCAGATACAGGCAGTGGCTTCAGCTTCAGAGACGTAGTAAATACCAAGACAATTATTCTGTATTTATCTCCGCCAAGGAGGCTATGTTTTTATCGAGTTTTCTTTTTGTGTGTCTGTCACTGAGATAACTCAAAGAGTTTTGGACGAATCTCTACGAAATTTACAGGGATTGTTAGGTATGTTAGGTGAAACAGGTGATTAACTTTTGGTAAAGATCCGTTCAGCCTCTTGTCTGTTTGTCAGCCTCTATTTTCTCGGTAGTTATGTGACGATCTTAATGAAATTTGCAGGACATTTGGGGTTCTTACTAGAAGCAAATGACCAAATTTAGTGCTGATCTGTTTGTCCGTTTGTTTGTCTCTATGTTCGTCAGTAACATAGCTGATAAAGTTATGAACGGATCTTTATAAAATCTGTGAGAATTATTAATCATGTCAAAAGACAATTGACCAAATGCTGGTGACGATCGGTTTGTCCGTCTGTGTGTTGGACTAATGTTTTTCAAATTATTTTTCAGAACATAACTCAAAAAGTTATAGATGGATGCTTAACATAATTGCAGACGCTGTTATTACTATGAAGGGGTGCAAATGTCCAAATTTTAGGGATGATAAATAGGATCTTGAAATGTAGACGCGCATCATTTGCTGTATGAGATGTGTATTGCAAGTTTCTCTGATTTTGTTTCTTACTTCGACGAATAAAAATTTAGAACTCAATTGTTGAGATTTCAATCTGTTAGCTAAATTCTCAAAACAAATGATACGTCTGCAGTCATTGGGTCTGAATACGGGCAAGCAAACTACAAAACCGAAACACATGAGAAACTTAAGGCGTGGTTGGAGGATTACGTCAGAGTAGTAAAAACAAAGTCAGAGAAATTTGCAATAACATATACATCTTATGCAGCAATCCGTTCTCTCTTACGTTTTCAAGATCTGATTTTTCTCTTTTAACATAGTTTAACAGGAAGTGAAAGTTTTAGGGCCAGTTTGAATTTTTCGTTAACATTGCCTTACTTGGCGTAGAACAGCGTAAAACTGTCACGACGTAGCTTGGTTGCTGAGTTGGAAATGTTGAGGAAATAGTTAGCATTTTTATTGCTCTATATTCACTTCTATTTCTCTCCATTTACTCATAATGGCACTTGGTTTATGGTTTCTGTCGTCAACATCTGAAGGGGGCACCTTCGGCTCTATTGGTGGTCCTGTATTAACAGTAAATAGGGCCGCAGGTCGTCCTGTCTTGCGGCCTTATTCTACTCTCGAAGCTAGTGCTCCAGGGTTCCAAGTACAGCTGCAAGTGCACCCATACACCTCAGTCGAGTACAACCTAATATCTACTTCACTTCACTCACACTCTTGACCCCCACAGCTCGTGTACCCGCGTAGACTTCCAAATTATCGTAACTAATTTTCGCACTTGCCCATTCGTTGTGCGGATGCTCTTAATGTCCATTCTGTTGTGAAGAGGACACTGCGTGTGCTTGCCTGTTACACCTTTATATTCATTATACAACATCGGAAGGGATGAGTGAGGCTAAATCCCTTCAGTAAAGTTTTACATGACATCCTGCTTATATTGCTGCTGCCCAATAGAAATAACCAGACAGAAATTTACTATCGAGCGTTCCAGTTAGCAAAGTTAGTATCTCCTAAGATATAAATGAATCAATTTTCGGTTTTCGTTCAGTTATAGTGGCCGTATCGGGCTCATTAGATCATAAATAGGTACTGTCTAAATTACGCAATTATGGTTACTACCTTCCATGGCTATGTTTTTGATTATTCTTGCTTCACGTCAGCCACAGCAACTTCAACCGCTTGCTTCCGTTTTGCATGTCCAGAGGGTCATGTCTCAGAATTTCTATGTATGAGCTTTCCAGTGTATATTAAACCGGTTTCCTTTTACATCGCGAATAAAAAATCCCCGTCTTCTCGTTTTCTACCATAACACTTTTCGGTGAACTCAGCTCATGTATCCATACTGAAGCAAAGCCTCTCTATCATATTAATAATCTTCGGCAGCCTATAGCAGATAAGGGGCAGATTATCGATAGAAAAGTTCCCTAACAACCCTCCAGGTAACGCAAGGTTGCTCCTACAAGGAGCTCTCCAAGAACTTCTCTATGTTCAAGATGGAATTCTCGCGCTAGCAAATACCAATAATTTGATTAATTTTCGTGTCAGTTCACTAAATAAACGACACAAACAATGAATTGGGCAATATGACCAGGCACACAGATGTATCGAAGGAGGAATGTTAATATAGTTGCGAAGAACGCTCTGAAGTACCGAAGATGCCACAACTACAATAATAATCTTGTGATCTTTATGGGATTATTGGGAGACATGTTAAAGTTACAGGAAGAAAAATCAGCTCTTTGTTTAAAATGTAGAGCAAAAATTGAAAAAAAACTCTTTGGTCATAATTTTAAATATTTCCACTTTTAGCTCAGATTCAGAGTTTTTTTCTTGTCTTGCTTAACCAGTGGTGGCCGCAAATGGCCGCAAGAGACAGCAGTCGCCCACCTCTGCTCTTCACACCTCGAAGTAACCTAACTCGAGCCTTCCCCTAGCATGTTGTTGAAGGATTTTGGAATATCGGACATAGATCTTTTACCCTGACACGTCTGGTCTGGCGGTTCTACCCATTATAAGTTTGTCAAACATATATTTAAAGGCTAGCAGCGTACGGCTGCAGTCGACTATAGATTGTCTTTGCTACGGCATCATAGACGGAAGGTCCATAAGCCAACTGCGCCCCTTGGTCTTTTGATTAGCACCTCTTCCCAAGTAGACTATCAGAGATAAAAATGCTGATGAGCACCAAGACTTTCCTCCCCGGTTTGGGAACAGAATGTCTCACTTTGTGACAAGGAGCGATGCAGCACAGCCCTAACCACTGCACCGCTGTGGGCATCATATCGATATCGAACAGTCGAGACATTATTGTAAAAGCAATGTCGACAATTGCTTCGTATGTACAGTGTACATGCCATGTACTTCCGCCATTTACTTGCAAATTTAATCGTTGCTTCAACAATATCGCATTTTCTGGTCTTCACAGGCAAGTACCTAACTGGGAAGACTTTGCTTTGTTTACAATTTCCTACACTGTTTGATCATTGTATACATATATTTCTCTCAAACGGTGAGGACGATGGACCATTGAACCAACAATGCAAACTGCTCGACCCTTCACGATTTGTGCCTAAGTCTGCAGCTGACTATGCAGAATATAAACAAAAGGCTCCATTGAGTGTCAGAGCTTCGAGACGCGACGGTTCTTTTGATGAGTCCAATCAACGTCCCGCTGTCGGGTGTTTCATTCTTGTTTTAATTGCACAGAGGTGTCGGTCCAGCGGTCACGCTTACCTGTGTGTCGTCCACTTGCATCATCCAATGGAACAAGTACGTCACGGATCAGCTTTGGAGCTGGGAGGTATTAGCGTCAAAAAGTGTGTTTTTCCTTCCTAAATGTTCACACGATTGTTATAGAGAATTTATATAAATTTATTCACACGCTCATAAAAATTGAGGATCTGGCACTTCCGATTATTTTCACACCATTTCTCATAAAAATATTGCTAACATTAAACTCAATCCTGAAATAGTAGCAATTGTAAAATTTAAAGTGCCTGCCCAAAAATCATCAATCATTGCCGTTTTTCAAGTTTAGAACTCAGATTTTTTCTCTTTAATCTTAGTATATCGCTCACCACTTACTTTAGCTTTACCTGTCTGTAGTGGTGTTATTTTTTTCATACTTTTTATTGCAAAGCTCATTTCCCAAACTCTCTCGTACCCCCTCCTCCCCCCCCCTTCCTGAATCATAAAAAGCGCATAACATCCACTGGCGTAGTTGAAAATAACTTCCATGTCATTCTTTATATACATTTGTTTTCCTTTATTTTCATGGATTTTCTGCAAAACCAAACGTATCCTTACTATGATTACATGTATTATAGGCTTAATATACTTTTTCCTTTTATGTAGCTCACATCACTTCTGAATCTCTCCTAATTACCTCATAAAGCCTCTATTACAATTGCTTACACGACATTCCAGATCTTCCTTTACTCGCTCGTTGCTCTCTTCACTCACAGCTTTGACCCGCGATTACTCAACACCGGACATCCTCCATTACAATTGTATACGTTACATTTAATATCTTTCTTGACTTCCACAAGACTTTCAACACTTTTAAGCCCGCTATAGACGATGGTCTTTTATCCTGTGGTTTCACTTCACCGCGTTCTAATAATTGTTACTGCCTTTGCAAACACGACTGTGTGTCAACCAAAGGTTTCGATAAAATGTCTACCGTCGTATTCTCTGGTTTAACCCGTGTGTCTTGTGTCTTTTCAAAATCTTAGCGAACGTCGTCTCAAAAAGCAGTGTTCTTTGTTTCTTCTTTACCCAGACACAGCAACGCATTCGAACGCGTTAAAGTGAAAACACAGGAAGAAAGACTATCGTCTGCTGCGGGCTTCAGTTTTCCTTCGCTCACGATCGAACAACCTCAAACATGCTCCAGCTTCATTGTTTGCTCTGCGCTTGGTATATATTTTTACTTTTACATGACATTCATCTATCAGCGTAACCTCGCTCACCATCTCTCAACCTCAAACATACTCCAGTTTCATTGTTTGCTTTACACGCTCGATATTTTCCCTTACTCCTACATGACGTTTATCTATCAGCTTTCCCTCGCTCACGATTGCTCAACCTGAAGCATCCTCCTCTGGAGCGTCTCCAATATGCAGACCAATGACTGGCGTCCGGACAGTAGACACGAGAGCAGAGATTTAGGCTGGCGAATATTGTTATGCGGTCTCGGGCTGTCTTGTTGCGCTGCCACTTTATTCGACAGCGACGCTTTTGTGAAGCGTGGGCAATATCGCGGCCGAGGCCGAGATCTGATCAGCGGTAGTCTTGCGGGTCTTGGATGCTGCAGTGGGAATATTTTGGTGTCTCGCTAGGAGACGAAGGAAAAGTGATACTGCCTCTGCATGCTCAGCCGGGGCCCCACGACAGGATATACAGATGCATAAGTACTTAGTATGTATTGTTAACAAAACGACTCCGTCTTGCACAAGAGTACAGACAGTTTGTCAGTTACAATCGATGATGAACGCTGGTCACTGTGAAAGCTATTTCAGCACCGAAATTCTTTCTGCATTGAGCAGAAAAACGGCCCAGCATGTTTTACTGATGAATAGAAACACTCGCAGATAGGAATCTGAGATGAGGGGGTGCAAAAGTTTTTCCTTGAACTGATGGCAGGTGCTACTGTTAACAACTACATTAGTAGGAATAAAAGGACTTTACATGGAAATCAACATTTTCTGGCATACGATGACTAGCTAGCATTGCAGAGTGGGCGCAAATTACAGTGCTTTTGTGAAAATCTAAACTCAGGTATGATTAAGATTAATAAATGGTCTGCTTGTTTCATATTTCTGACTGAAATAAATGAAATTGTAACTGATTACGGGGCATCTTTCTTGCAAGCAGATACTGACTTGACAGTCTTCATAAAAGGTTGGTTTATAGGGTGAATTTTTCAAAGAAAATCTTGGTTTAATTCATTACGGACATTCTCCATGCAGACATATCTGGTCACTGAAGGGATTAGCATGCAAGAGGGAAAAAGTTCAGCTAAATAACTTCTATTATCGCCTGTTGCAATTCATTATCGGCTGCGTCAGTCGTCATTTAATGCCATTTTTAGGCAAAATAAAACGGACTTACAGCAGCTGATCCAGTGACAGAATATTCTACCCGCAATAGGTAGACTAGAGCCCCTGCCCCCTTACCAGTTCAGCCGCAGCTCTCGGCCTTGAGTGCCTACAAGCGTCGTCTGTTTGTCTAACGTTTCACTCTGGGGATTTGTCTCAAGTGGAGAACTAAACTGTGCCGTATGTTTTGACTACGAATCAACACTAAAAACTCTTAATTAGAGCTAACTAACATAAACCGTCTACTGTATGTTATGACTTAAAAAATCTATAGAGTTATGTCTTTTTATACCCAAGTTGCTCTAAGGAGCTTCTATCCACCAGGTGTTTTCGCAACTTCAAAGCTCAACTTTTAGTAACACGGCAGTGGAAGAGTTGAAGCCTATTTTACCAAGTGCGTGATGTGTAAACTAGCGGCTTCTGGTGCGATATTAGCTAGGGCTCGGAGCTGGCGCCTGCGAAATGAAGCCTACAAGGCTTGAATTTTCCGAACCTTCGGAGAGCAGCGATGATTTCACCATTTTGCAACAAGAGGCAGGTGTTAGAAGCAAACTAATTACACTTGAGGCAGAGAAAAATTCCAGCTTACGGAGCAAGAGTGTGTTTACGAAAAGCAAAAGGGGAAATCAATTAGCTAAGAGCTAACCCTTGAAACTTGATTTAACGGGTCGAAGCCCGTGCATCTGCTTAAAGTTCCTAATAAGTCGAACCTGGTAGGCTCGACTTCGCAGCACGAATCTATACCGCCTAAATCCTAAAACTTCAATGACCAGAATATCGATATGAGCAGCTCTGCAAGACCCCGAGGCCCCGTTTGATGGCCTCCACTCAACAGGCTGACACGAGCGCAAAGACAGCTGCTGCATCGGTGCTTCGCCGGAGCTATGGCGGAGTAAACAAGCCGTGAGCATCAGATTCTGAGCAGCGTAACGCCAGCCTGATTTCTCTGGGGCCAAATGGCGCAGCGACTCAAGGTTGCAGTGGCCATTTTGTTGAATTCGATAGCAAAGTCTGAAGGAAGGAATTGTTTCCTGCTTGATAATAATAGCATAAGGAAATATAGAGGGATAATAATAGTATAAGGATATATAGAGGGAGATGATAATAGCATAAGGAAATATAGAGGGAGATAATAATAGCATAAGGAAATATAGAGAGAGAATTGAGCCCCAAAATAGAGAGCACAGATCCGCCGTCTGCTGTTATGATGTGCACTTTGAGAAAATTTGAAGACAAGAAGTGAAAAGGATCGCTCGCTGCAGACATAAGGAGTGATGGGTACATATATTTCGTGTTGGTTTGCATAATAAACACGTAAATGTTGACAAAATTAATCAAAGTTAATACTAGGATGGAAAGCATCACCCGGTATCTACTCAAATGATGGGAAAACATTTTTTTTTTTTAATTTACTAAATATCTGATGTGAGATTGAGAAATAGGAAGATTTACGTTTATGTTATGTAACATTATGAACAGGCGCAAAAAAAATACTTAGAGTCTGTAAGACAAGAACGAACTCTGGCATGCTTCTCTTTCTCTAGTCAGATCCGTTGGCAGCTTACATGTGGAAGAATCAACCCATGGACCGCAACAGTACTTGCCTCTTAGGTCCAAGTGGCCTCGGAGGCTGGCGGCCAAAATGGGATTTTCTCAAGAGCTATTATGAACATGTCCAGACACGGTCATGCAGGCAAGCGCCCAAGTACGTCCCCGCCGTATCCGAGATACCTTCCCCGCAAGAAAAATGCTGGGTACCTTGGAATTTTTTTTTTTTTTTTCAATATTAGATAGGGGGAAAAAGAATAGCTCTTGAGAAGATCCCATTTTTCCGTTGCCGACTTTTGGCCGCCAGCGTCAGACCTAAGAGTCAAGTACTGTTGCGGTCTATGTATGATCAACTCTATCCATCTCCGGTAGCATTTACTGAAAACATTCAAGACCGTGACATTCCGTCAGGGGCCGAATAAGTGAAGTTTTTTTTTTTTAGCCCTACTTAAATTAACTCTAGAGAACCAAATTGGTATGAAAGACCCATTTTTCATTTCTATCACTAATTTATTGAATAGTATACCTCTTACGCCAAAATATAATAACTGTCATCTAGTTTATTACTTGAATTATAGTAACTTTATGGGAGATTATAATGTCCAAGTTTCAGAGACTCACTGGGTACAGTCAACTGTCATAAGCGTCTTTTTGTGACCACCGCGCGGATGATTCCCCTTGATCGCGCATGATTCGCGCGTTTTTGTGACCGCATTTCGACGTGATTCTGATAGCAATCAACCGCGATCAGTGGTAAGAATTGATTGCAGCGTGATTTCCTCCGGAGGCTAATCATGCGTGATCAAAGAGTGATTCCAGCCGTTGGACAAGTAAAAATTCAAAATTTGAAATGCAAGGTCGTGATGTTTTCTTATGTTTAGGCATAAATCGAATACTTTTATGATGATTGTTGTACTATGGACTTCCAGGATTGTATCTTTTTTAGTTTTATGTCTTGTATCTTCAAAATGCTTTAAATACTGCTAGTTCAGTTATGCATTGGCTTAAAAAAAAATAAAGGCTCATAAGAAATCCATTCCTTACCATTTCCCGCAAAAATACGATAAAAATATATTTTTCGAAAATTGACATGGCGTCTCTGGCTTGTTTACAAAATCGTTGACCGTTCTTGTGCTTTTCAGTGATCACGATGATTATGAACACGGTGATTCTGATCACGAGCGTGGCCACAAAAAGATGCCTTTAAGTAAGTTTCTAAGCGTTGGAAAACTTACTTCACGGTTCTTGTGAAGTACCTATTTGATTTTTTAGGTTGTATAGTGTTCACATCCTCCTATAAGGAAAAAAAGTACGGTAAGTTATTAGTGTAACTAAAAAGTTCGTATGTTTTGGATTTTTTCTTTTTTCTGCGATCTGAGTTTTCAATAGAACAATTTGAGTAATTGAAGTTCCAGTGAGTTGATAAATGAGATGCTGCCGTTCTGCCACAAGGTCGCTCAATGAGCCGAGCTTCATTTTACCGATTGGTTCCATGCCGTCCAATGCTGGAGCTGGGCCTTCTTTTTTTTTAAATCAAAAGCATCAAATGTGTGCGCTGTGCATCATTGGATTGTCAGATGAGTGCCTTCTCTTCAGGAGGGGAGATGCTTCCTCATCGATGGATTAAGTTTAGACGGACTTGTTCATTAAGTGCAAGGGAACAACGTTTCAACATATGACCCCATGATGCCTATTATAACTATTATTTTAATTATTCTGCTTATATCGAAAGGCAGCAATGCAACTAGGATGATACTATTAAACTATTATGCCTTTATTGTATTATACTGCCTCTGCTATTGCTTTCGAGAACTGCTTCTCAAACTTTTGTACGTAGGCCGCTTCGATCTAAATTTCATGGGAGTTCCTGGTCCTATTCTTCGCTTACACGTACACGCGAACACATATCGTTTCAATTTGGGATTATTTAATGCCGCTGCCTCTCCACTGCCACCCTCCTCCCCTTACAACTACCTCCCCCTTTTACGTCACCAATCCTTACATCTCTCAACATAATGGCAATAGCTCAAAGAGGCCAGGGTGTTAGTCGCGGTGTCTTTTTGGGAATGGGCCTCTTGGTTCGTCTACTGCCGCCTATCTAATCTAATCAACTGTCCCTAGAGGGAGGTGGGACCCGGCCTCTTTAGCAGCAGTGCTGTAGAGCCCCCAAATGTCTTCGCTGCTCAACAGGGAAATTAAGAAAGTTCTTGAATTGTTGTCTGAAAATAATCGATCCTTTCCTTCGATAATTGAGCATCATTAAGAGCAAGTTTGGGCCTTCTTTGAGGTCCATTAGTGCAATATTGATGAATTAGCGATCGAACTAAAGAGAAAGAATCCGATTGCAAAGTATTTTTATGTTTAAGATTGCAGTGTACAATCTTCATGCAGCTTCAACCATCGCTGAAAAATATAATAAAATAATAAGTCATCGGCACGCAGCCCGTATTCTGTCCGATTACGTCAAGCGCTGCAAAGAACTTACCCACTTGGCGGGGAGGTTCGAACTCACGACCTTGAGAGTCAGTGTCAGGACGTTACTCTGCTGCTACTGTGACAGACTACTGACTGTAAAAACGAAACAAGATACGAACGAAAATTTTGCCGTAATTTAAGAAGAGTCAATCGAGTCTGACGGCACGTACCGTTGCTGCTGTAACTTTAGGATTGTGTGTCCAGGAAACTGGAGTCTTCACAGCCACAGCCACCACAGCCCACAGCATAGCACAATCTCAAGCGACAGGAGTTTGATAGGTACTGATTCTTGATTAGTTACTCCGGACACACACAGTACTGTCACCTATTCAACCTCATTCTCGCGTCGCTGCAGCGAGCTGTGACAACAACGTCATGTTGTGCTATTTGGCCCGCAGATCTAAGATTTGGGTCCATCCTGTGCAATGCTAAACCAAACTTTGACATCTTTATCACCTGGGAATGAAGTGAGAGAGGTGATAATGTTTTCGTTGAAGACTTAAGCATGTATTCATATTTCTCTCTCCACCCAATAAATGGTCGAAGGAGTTGAGCAATGCCCATAAGTTTTTGCAGGTAGTCTGGTGGGCTGTGCTCGTGGTGTGACTCATGCCAAAAAACTAATATTAGCTGGCCATCAAAAATGACGGCGACGAAATTTGCTCCTACCGAGTAATGGGCTTACGCCGCGAGGCGTGCTAGTTCAGCGATGTAAATCTTGAACTTTCCCTATTATTTGAAAAAGGTCCTAACGCTTCTAAAGCTGCCAGCATGACAACATCTGGATGAACAGCTTAGTCGTAACAGCGAATTACCAGCCTCACAAAATCCGTCTAAATTAGAAATCAGGGATTTGAGCCTCATATTTTACGCTCACAATTAAAGAAGCCTCCTCGGTGTAGTTGCTTGCAGGTCGAAGTCAAATTATTGTAATATTTTTCGTTATTATCGTGCTGTTGTCCATCGCTTTCAGCTACTGATTGGCCTGCTACTATAATTTATCCTACAGTTAATGTTGAGTGTAGCCTAGATGTGGTCACTCACAAATAAAAACTTAACTTGCTCTGGATTGTTTAGACATCAGTCGTTTAAATTCTATACATGGTGACCATCATCCCACTGTACACAATACACAATTTGTTTGTTCCACAGAGGTAGCATAATAGGAGTGAGCCTCAGCTCTTTATTCCATTCAATCAAAAAACTAAAGTTTTTTCAGCTATTGCTTTAATGATGCAACCCGACTGTAGAGCTAAAGAGCACCGCTGCAGATAATGATATCGCTTCGGATGCAAAATGTTTGATGTGGTTCTACTTTTAGTGTCGCCCCTCCGTTCGCCAATAGTATGTAGAGCCACCAAATACTACTTTTTGAGGGTAACCTACCCTCGCGGCTGCCCTCGCGTGTGAGCTTTTGGTTTATAACGGCCAATGCACTACCGGTGTAGCGGGGCTCTGGAGGAGGTGCAAGCCTACCCTACCCTCAAACGCGGGTATTTCGCTACACTACCCACTACTTTCGTCGCCTCCAGGATTGCGAGAGTAGGGTTTCGGGAGGTGACAGCGCGTCGCTCCAAAGTCTGGATATTTGCACAGTTTTGCTCGTCCAATTTTTGTTAGACACTTCTGGATCGATTTGATGCTGTAGTAAATCTTTGAGCACCCTTAGCAACCAGTTCCAGCCATCTAAATTCAGCTATTTTTCCAGCTTTCGTTCTAATGGAAAAAGTGCTCTCGCTTGCTTTTTCTATATTAGCAGATGATATTTTGGTTGGTTCCTCGGTAATTGTTTGGTTGGTTTGTTGGTTGGTTGGTTACTTGTTTACGTATTTGAATTTGTGCTTGGTCCCTGCGCCGTGATATACATTAGTGAAGAAAATTTCATCGGCAACGGGGCCGTTTCTTTGTCCTTTTTATAAATTTAATCTGGGCATATAACTGAAGTACCTTTTAGCGGTAGCATAGATTTTAAATTCCACTGCCTTTCCACAGTCATTATTTTTTTCTTTCACCTACATGAAGCATAAGTTGAGTAAATCAATTACGACAAAATGAAAGATATTTTCAGAAGAGAAATGAAAAAATAAAGTGAAGTAAAATGAGGGTTTCGCCTAAGTAGCACCGACTGCAGAAGCGAAGCGCAAGCTGTGCTATATTGGCGACAGTGTGGCGGTCTGTCCATAGGCCCGCCATGCGAGCATGTGTCTCTTCTGGAAACGGTGACTCTCAGGCTTTTTTTTTTTAAGCTTGTGCTGTACTACGGGCTGTGTGTGTCAGCAAAGCGCGAATGCTGGCTTCATTTTGCCATCATTTAATTTCTGAAATCACTTAAAATTTGGAGTAACTCAGAATTCAGCAGCCTGTGTACTTTATTGCTGCTCGTTTGTTTTGGTAAGTTATTGAAGTAAAGGAAATAAAATTCTAAAAATGTAGAAAACTGAGTCGCGGAGAATCATCAAGCGTCTACCTGTGAATGATATGTATCCATGTGGCATACATAGCGGCATGGTGCACATCTTTGGAAATAGCTGTCCTTCAGATGCCATTGTTAAGCGTCTTCTTATAACGACTAATTCGAGTTATAGATAGATAGTTCAACTATTGATTTGCGTGAGTAATTGATCGTTCAATTAACGACTTGTTCAAATAACCAAGTCAAGCCTTATTATATATTACTAATACTGCAATGGACAAAAACTGCAAAAAAATATTTATACATTACACCCATAGGCTATTAGTGAGCCCTGCCAGCTCCTTGCTCTACAATGACACTTTTCTTTGTATTTCTTCTTCCTCGTATTTCCTTCAGTGCTTCCTCTACTGCCACTCCCTGAATCCTGTCGGTCCTTCATAAAGGGTCAATTACACGAGGGTAGTTTACGCGCTACAAGCTGCAAGTGTACAAGCTGCTAGTTAACTCGCCCCGTGTCATCATCATGTTGGCTAGTGAACTAGTGGCTTGTAAAAGCTGCGAGTAAAGTTGGACGTGTTCAATTTTTACGCGCGAGTTGTCTTTTAGCTTGTAAACTTGCCCAGTGTCATTAGAGTTGCTAATAAATAAACAGCCAGTAACTTGAGGCATCCATCCCTAAAATGCAGATTCTTCAGTATTATGTAGGGAAAAAAGAACTTTGAAGTTAAATAAATCGAAAACTAAGCATTTCCCCCAAATATGTTATTCCTGAATAAAACATTCAAATACCTCAATTTCTCGATTTACATCATAAACATTTTTAAAAAATGAGTGGGTCCTAGAACCCCTAGCAAATTGACTTTTTGGTATGTTGTGAAGTGATGTTCGGTATCGGATCATCACCAAAATACTCATTACAACAATATATACAAACACTACAATTTTAAAATTCATAAATGATCTATAAAGAGTAGGCATCGGGCTAACGGAACGATGCCCAGCATAGGTGGTCCTTGCCGCCTATGAGCACAGGATCGGTCTAGTGGCCTCGCTGTCTATGTGGCTCCTGGGAGAGTACGTGTAATCATCACTATCTCACTCGCCTACTAGCCAGCATGTCAACTAGCCAGCTAGCAGCGACTAAACTAGCCTCGTGTAATAATTAACCCCTTGCCAGTTGCCGTAAAGTAAGTTAAATCTTCGGTGCTATTTCCGTAGACTACTTTCATCTCAGACTTTCCCTGCATGTAGACTGGAAACTTCCTTTTAAGACCCTCAAAGTTTACACAAACCATTACCCATGTCAGCTCAAGGCCTGCTCGATTCACATACTTCCAGGCAATAAGCTAGTCCGATTATTTGAAGCCCGTCTCAGAGGCTCTGCTGTCACTACGTGGCCTATATTACGTGAGAACTCAATGGTACCAAGATCCGTTGTAGCAGCAGGACACGACCTGGTATCAACAGGACTAAGTTGCCCGAAACTTCAATCCTAAGCTTTTCTGCATCATTACAAATTTGCCACGCACAATGTGATCTGCTGGATTTTTTCCACTGCCATCTATTCGGCGCCCTGAACAGACCTACAAAATAGATTCTCAATTCGCTAATGAACAACAGTGTGCCTCTCTGCTAAATAAAAAAATGTCTATACAGCAGCTACAAAAAGTTCAAAAGGCTCATCTACAAACGGTGTTTTGAAAACTTGACCATTTTCTACAAACAACGTCTAAAAACTCTAACCATTTTCCGCTTCGTGTAAATTGTTATCTTTGAACTTGAAAGCAGGCAAGCGGCGGCCGAGCTTGCAAAGGTTTCTTCTGTGGCACGCCGAATTTTGAGACAAGCAAAATTTTATTCTTTGTTGTGCCGAAGCACTGCGCGTTAGTTCGGTGGTTTTCCAGGATAATTTGCGTCGCTGTGAAACATTAGAGCAAACATTTTCATGCTCTCCAAAGAACGATCCAATATGGCGGAGATTGCACCAGCCGCTACGAAGCGCGAGTTTAAATGCTAACGAATTCAATGGAAAAATCCGAGCTGAAATCTCTTGTATTTTGACTCACCATGAAAAGCGTCGAGCGACGACTGGGAAAATCATGAACCGTGGAAACAGATTCCGCGGCCTGCAAGCGGCGCTGC
>LQNS02278175.1:2969499-2986032 GCA_001587735.2 Parhyale hawaiensis | reverse complement strand
TCCAAACTTGGCTCCGCCCCATGGGTTAAGGATGGGAAGAAAGGGCCGTTACCGACAAACCCAACATGTCTGGTAATTTGTCAGCAACGGCACAACAGAAAAATGAAAGGAGCCAAATTGTGACATTTTCTACACAAGGGTTACCAGGGAGACCGCATGTCCTGTTCACTTGGTTACCTTCGCACGCAACACTTGACAGGATAGATAATAAATTTTACTCTTTTATGGCAAGCATGTATTCCTGGTAAAGAACCTCACTGTTATTAAAACATCATGTACATAATAATTTCATGTAATTTTGTAGCATATCAGGAACTAATACGTAGTGGGAATTTAGCTTGAGCAAGTTTAATAATACTGCCGTATATTAAGAACACCATAGGTTTACAACAGCGCCTTCAAGTGCCCAGTAAACAACATTATTGCGTTGGTTATGAGTTCCAGCCAAATAAAGTGCAGGCCGCGCATAGGGAAAAATACAACAATGCACTCAGCCTACACCTGCAGACGTCATTAGCACTAACCAGTTTGGTTAAGTATCGCCTGGTACGCTGTACGTCGGATTGAACACATCTGCAGTGTGAACGTTGCAGCAGTACTATGTTCTACGACAAGAGTTGTTCAAATGAGGTGCTAACGCGCTAAGTAGGTTAGCCTCACAGACAGCACCGTGTACGTCTGTCGAAATTTCTGTCCGTTAGGACCATCACATGACTTTGCATCATAAGTACATCACTTTTAATAAACTAGAATTAGCATTCATTTCGGCATTTTAACTTGAGTTTAAAGCCTTAAGCAGAACTAACTCGGGCCTACAACTCAAGTCTGGTCCGGAGGTCGTTTGACTTCTTTAAGTAATATACTTGACTTGACCCTAATGTAAACAACAGTGGTGGCATGGAAACAGACTTTTTTCATTTCTGTGAATAGACATTAACACAAAAGGAAGAATTTTTGCAATTTTAACTTCCTAAAACAACAATTTAAAAACATATACATACATATTTGTTTGTTTTTTATGACTGCAATAAAATAATAGAAGAAAACTATTTTAAGGTTAAATTAAGTATATTGCTCTGGCACCACATACTTATACCATGGATTGGTAAAATGATAAAAACATATAAATCGCTCGTACTGACCAGTTTGTGTTGTGTATACATAGGGCCAAATAACCTCTAAACAGCTATTTTAGGGAACGACATTATTGCAGCGTGCGAATAAAAATTCATAAGATTTACTTCTAAGAATGCTTAACTTCTAATTGTTAGGAACGTAGAACAGATTTTACTCGTGACGTCACAGCTTAGGTCAATATTTTACAGTTTAACTCCTAAAATCCGTTCGATTGTCACACGCTCAAATCGGTCCGAAAAGTAAAGTCAATCGCATTTAAATATTTGACAGCGATGTCCCAATAGAATACGTCCTTAGTAGTTCTTACTTCATGTATTGTGAAAAAAACAAGCCAAATTATCAGTATCCCGTTGACCTCCCACGCTTCTAATATCCTCTACTGTATATATCCTTCTCAACACACATTGTATACTGGGATGTGTTCGGCCGCTTACTGGGTGCCAGTCTTAACCCAGTAAAGGTAATAGTAATGCCAACTTGACGCACACACATCACTAGGAAAGCTTAACGCAATTGTTCGTGCTGCAAATATAGATGCCAACTGGCCCTAGATGCACGACACGGCTGTAGTCAATCACCCATTGCCAAGAGCTATGACACCAGTGACGATAGTATCTTGTGAGACGACCTGTGACCCCCGGTAATCCCCTTTTTTAGTTAGCGTCAGTACCCCCACAGCAACATCCAGACGCAGCATGCAGACGCAGCTAGCCAAGCACAAAAACTCGCCTGCTGCAACAGCCTCGAAGCCACGAATGCCGTGCGTGGACAGCAACCTTAAAGCGCCCTACTACCGCGAGTGGGTCCCAAATAAGGCCCCTCAGCGCACTGGTGAAAAAAAAAAAAATTTATCGTGTGAATAGCTCCAATTTAATTGCAGCATCTCACCATGTTATGCCACTGTGGTAATATATGCGTAAAATTGCTGAGTTAAGTAACGCTATATCGCTACGAAGCGCCTTAGAAGATTTGACTCGCTTCAAAGGTGCGCTGCGGGATTAAAAATTTTTGGAACGACTGTTTTCACCACTAACTGAATATTTCTTTGAGAATTGCGGGTCAAATTGGAAACTGTTGTCTAAGTCAAGCATTTTAATACAGATTACGAACATATTACTACATTTAGAGAATTATAATTGGCAATAACCCCCGCTACTAGACGTGTAACAAAACGAAATACTTTATGGACGGGTCAAAATTTTTATTCTATATATACAGTATATATAGAACGCAACATGACTGGGATTGGCGCGTGAACCATTTACTATTCACATTAAGAATTAGCATCATTGGAATATACTGTGCTTTTTAAATAGCGACCACACCATTCGACGGGTGATGTGAGATTAAAGAGCTAGCGGGCTGCTGGCGAGATTTTCCCAATGATGCATAAGTTTGAACCACACAGAGAGCAAGCAAAAAGTGGTCAATAAAACGATTGATTTCGTGGACCGATTTTACTACGTCTCTTAAGAATGAGAGACAAGTTCGAGCAAAAGTGGCACCAAGTGTTGTCTCAGACAGGGTCACAGTGCAAGTGAGACATTTACCAAATTAAAAAAACAGCGTTTTATCAATGATTTGGAAATCGCTCTCCTTTTTTGGATCGTGTCAAGGATATAAGTAACATGTTGGTGCTACCAGCTTCTAGCTCGCACTGACAGCGAGCCAAATGCTGACATGTACCAAATCTAAAGATTAACTCCCGAAGTTACTACATCCAACTCACCACTACTACAGTCTTATTACTTTATTAATAAGCTTTGAATCATATATATAAACGCCAGCAGTGAGGCGTAGTCTGCAGATAGTGTAATAACAGCACTGGTAGATATAAGACTTCACAAATAGCAGCTATAATTATAATCATCGTTTCATGTGCAGTCATGTGTTATTTGTAAACTCCGTGAATAGATCGCAATATCATATAATTTGCATCAAATAGGGTCAAGTTCAAATCACTCATGTATTCTTAACTACATCATTATTGTAGTGGATGGTATGATCATGGCTTACTGAGGCGCTAAGCTCATCAGACATAAGAAAACTACTTCATTAATTGCCCCGAACCTCAAGTCTGCGGCTCCTGTGAAGGAGAAGTCAGCAGTTTCCCTGAAGCGCGTCGTAAAGGCTCTTGTTAAAAGTAGGTCACGTGTAGTTCTTTGTTTTGCTAGCCTTAGTTAATTGCCCCATAATTAATGAGATCCGACCATGGCTGCTGGTCGGAGCTTGCTGAAGCGTTTAACTGGAATTAATTTCATCTTACCTCAAACGTGCTGCCGCTTGCCACATGTAATTTTATGATTTTTATTAATAAAACTCCGTCCCAAGGCTTAAACCTACGGAAACTAAAATTTCAAATGAAGCGATAACTAGCCAGCAAATGGCCAAAACGATGATAAAAAATCTCTAAAAAAAAACACGGCTAACATGAACGCCAGAAGCTCCAAACGGCTAAACTCAGAACCTCACAATTAATTCTATCCCAGCATAGTCCTGAAAATACAATGACGACCTAACTGACGAGTCTTGACCCTTAACAGTCTTCAAAGTCAAGGGGATGGGAATCTGCAGCAGCTCGTTGGTTAATTCAAAAAACCTTGCAGCAGGAGGAGCGAAATGTAACCAACGTCCCTCAATAGTAAATACCTTATAAAACCTACAGAGGCACACAACACTCCATCAAGGAGAGAAAGTTTACCAGATTATTCTGGGCATAGAGCCGATTAGCCGAACCGACAAGTCGGTCCAGCAGACGAAGATGACTAGCGGCAGCTTAAGCGGAGAGAGTTAAGCTGTGACATCCTTAACCAAACGGGGCCCGGGCAAGTTAAGCCACGAGAGGCCCAGAACCAACAAAGTTTAGCTATTGTTGCAGTATGGCAATACTTCAAAAGAGACTGCAGGAAAGAGTAAGAGCAACTGCGGACTACTTCGCTATCACCACACAGGTAGTAAACTTTAAGAATTGCATTGATAACAGACATATATGTAGCTACAGTTAACTGCTTAGTGTGCCTTAGCACTTCCCCACAAATTTTGCTGTCTCTCTTTGGGCGGCAAATATACAATCCTTGCCATAGAAGGCAGTGTTGCTAGCTAGAGGGATTTTTTTTTTTCTTACTGAAAACAGACTTTTGGTCGCAGTAACGTTGAACACCCTGGTACATATATATGTCTGACATCGATGAAATCGCAGTTGCAAAGAAAAAAACGGATAATTTTTGACTAGCTTTGCTAATTAAAACAATATTTGTTAGTCACTGCAGTGGAATACATCATTGAATCATATATTTCTCGTATAAAAGTAAAACACTTTTCGGTACACTAATGCAGTGCGAATATTTTCTGTAATATTTATTTAACTGAAATAGTATTCTCTATAGACAGCACAAATCTTAAAATACTAAAAAAAAACATCTGTTGTAAGCATGTTATCTCTGTACTGCACGATACTGCATTATCAGCATTTACAAAATATGGCTATAGCTATGGGAAATGTAACATTAAAAATACGTTACTTTTTGATTCCATCCCCTTAAAAAGTGTTGTCGTATCCACTTGCGGGGGTGTCTTTAAGTATCGTTGTCAACAAATATGCTGTTATATAATAATGAAACGAATCAAGGGAGAGATCGGTACCTGTCGGAGACTAGGCTTGCCATCCGCGTAATGATTGGCTCCCTCTGTTGCAGTTCATTAAGGGGACAATAGCGTCCCGCTTGCATTAAATTTCAATGAGAATTTGAATATGAATGACAACGTTCATTTCAGGGAGAATGATGACTGGTATAAAAAAGACAAGCTTTAAAAAGTCAGGTTTGATAAATAAATCTGTGATTCTCGAGGTCAAGTCATTGGAGTACTGAACAACATCATGTTCGTCGGTGGGGGGCCAAATGTTGTAGCCGAGCAACAGACATGTTACCATAAAAATAAAAAAATAGTTGTTTGGCGTTTCTGGGGTCACAAAGATGATCAAAATTACTAAATTTCGTTGAGACGACATCGTCATACAAGCAGGTAACTAGTTATATGGCTAGCTGCTCCTGCATTGCAATTAAGAACAGTGAAAAAAGTACTAAGCCTCACAGTCACTGCTAATTGGAAATATTATCGCCTAGGAAGAAGGCAACGGCTGGTCACGATTGTAAGAAAAATCACTGCCAAATACTGCTTGTGCAGTGCAGCAGTCATCGACTGAATAGTTTATAATACGCTACACAGGTCGTCCACATGCAATACAAGCTTTTCGAAGCAGTTAACAAAACGATAATACTAAGCGATCCAATATAAGATATCGGCTAGGAAATGAAGCTGAGACAAACTGATCTGTGTAACAGACAGAGGTCCCTTGATGATATTTGTTTTACTGGAATACAGCAGTTATCAATCGCTGTTTCAAAACTTGTGAATTTACTATTTTATACGTATACTAAAGCTTTATATGCATTTAAATGAGATCAATACATATTATTAAAAAACAATTGAAAAACCACTGACATATTACTAAATACACCTTTACACCTTTATTGCTCTCTAAATACAATTTCAAAGCAAATGATTAAAACATAATAACTATAACAAGAACAAGCCTACTAAAAGTGAGCGGGTCGTTTGTAAGGCCAACTGTCCACAAAAGTCAACAATGTCCTATCTTATCACTATTCAAAAGAAAACAATTACTGCTTTACACAAGGGTAACTATCCTATCGCTTAAGCTAATGTAACTATTTCCAATTTTAACAGTCTATTATGTATCATTTTTACAGTTTTAGTAAAATAGTGGTATTAAATCTAAGATCAAGTAATATATATTGCGAGTATTTGTACTATTCATTGGCACGTTAAACTTATTGCACTGTAACTTAAAGCTCAAAATGAAAATCTCTAATTAAAATATTTGCTATGTTCGATACCTGGATATGATATAGTCTTTGAACGCAAATTTGAATGTTCGGTCATGCATTTGAGCTTTTAGATCATCAGGCATTGAATTAAAACAGCGAACACATTGGAAAACAGTAAATCTTCTCTGAGCCTCTAGCCTCACATTTGGCGAATTCAAATTATTCCCACGCACATCATATCTGAGAGCACGTACTAGAGCAGTAAAGTATTTTGCAATAATGCGGAGGAAGCATAAGTATTCAAAAGTTTACCTATATACAAGTAAACTATATAAATAATGATTACCATAATATTACAATGAAACAAAGCTAACTCACAATCCTACACAAATCAAGAAAAAGTGAAGATTTATTTCTCATTTTTTGAAATGTGCATATACCTACTACATTATCACACGTGTAGAAATGACTTTAAATGAGCCTCTAGCAAGTATGTGCCGCTTTAAAATTTATTAAAACCTACATTGAAATATTTAATATAATACATAAAGAAACTAAAACATTTTGACAGTAAACAACAAACACAGTACAGAAATTAAAATAGCCTAAAGAATTGCATTTTCAGTCTACATCACCACTATCGACGCATGATTGTTGCGCTGCTTCAAATTGATCATCAAATAAACAAGCGAGAGTTTCAAGTACATCAGCAGTGCAGGAATGTAGAAATAGCTAAAGAAAAAAGTCCCCAAATGAACGCATAACAAACCAAACAAAATACAGCAACAGTCATAGACAAAAGTCAGCAGCGCAGGAAGGTCGCGCAGTCGCTTCTAAAATTGCCACAAACAACACGGCTCTCAACATCCTAATGAGCGCAGCGCCGTGTGAGCACAACAGCTGTAGCTGATGAAGAGCAGTCGACCGCTGCTTTCTTGCGCTCTTAACTCTAGAGCGTCCAAATAACATCAGTTTCCCTTAGCGATGCAACGTATTGTTTGCACCGTTCTAATGGGAGCAAACGGTACNGGGAATTTTTCACAACAGCATAGGTGAACGCCCCCACAGAAATTCATAGCAACAGTTGTTTATACGACAATATATTATTACTTTGCTTAGTTCCCTCTCTAGCCATGGACAGCCTCTCTATAGGCCTGCCATCCGCGTAATGATTGGCTCCCTCTGTTGCAGTTCATTAAGGGGACAATAGCGTCCCGCTTGCTTTAAAATTAAATGAGAATTTGAATATGAATGACAACGTTCATTTCAGGGAGAATGATGACTGGTATAAAAAAGTTAAGCTTTAAAAAGTCAGGTTTGATAAATAAATCTGTGATTCTCGAGGTCAAGTCATTGGAGTACTAAACAATATCATGTTCGTGGGTGGGGGGGCCAAATGTTGTAACCGAGAAATAGACATATAGCCATAAAAATAGAAAAAAACTAGTTGTTTGGTGCTTCGGCGGTCACAAAGATGATCAAAAGTACTAAATATTGTTGGGAAGGCCTCATCGTCATACAAGCAGGTAAATAGTTATATGGCTAGCTGCCCCTGCATTTCAATTAAGAATAGTATAAAATATAATAAGCATCTCAGTCACTGCTACAAAGGAAATATTATCTTCTATGAAGAATGCAATGGCTGATCACGATTGTAAGAAAAATCACTGCCAAATACTGCTTGTGGAAGAGCTGACCTATGCAGTGCAGCAGTCATCGACTGAATAGTTTATAATACACTACACAGGTCGTCCACATGCAATAAAAGCTTTTCGAACCAGTTAACAAAACGATAACACTAAGCGATCCAATATAAGATATCAGGCAGCTATTAAATGAAGCTGAGACAAAGTGATCTGTGTAATAGACAGAGGTCGCTTCATGATATTTGTTTTATTGGAATACAGCACTTATCAATCGCAGTTTCAAAACTTGTGAATTTACTATTTTATACGTATACTAAAGTTTTATATGCATTTAAATGAGATAAATAAAATATTGTTAAAAAACAATTGAAAAACCACCGACATATTACTAAATACACCTTTATTGTTCTCTCAGTACAATTTCAAAGCAAATTATTAAAACATAATAACTAAAACAAGAACAAGCCTACTAAAAGCGAGCGGGTCGCTTGTGAGGCCAACTGTCCACAAAAGTCAACAATGTTCTATCATGTCACCAGTCAAAAGAAAACAATCACTGCTTTGCTCAAGGGTAACTATCCTATCGCTTAAGCTAATATAACTATTTCCAATTTTAACAGTCTATTATATATCATTTCTACAATTCACGCACATCATATTTGTGAGCACGTACTAGAGCACTAAAGTATTTTGCAATAATACGGAGGAAGCATAAGTATTCAAAAGTTTACTTGTATACAAGTAAAATAATGAGTATCATAATATTACAATGGAACAAAGCTAACTCACAATCCTACACAAATCAAGAAAAAGTGAAGATTTACTTCTCATTTTTTGAAATGTGCATATACCAACTACATTATCACACGTGTAGAAATTACTTTAAATGAGCCTCTAGCAAGTATGTGCCGCTTTAAAATTTATTGAAATACTTAATACTAGTGGTCCGTGCCGTCATTATAAATGACGGGAAAAAATTAACACTTCACCAAAACCCCCGCCGTCTTTTGGGCTTCCTCATTTTTCCCCTATCTAATACTGAAGAAAAAGATTGCAAGGTACCCCACTTTTTTTCACATTTTGAAATCTGAATTTTCTCCTCTCTTATTCCCATAGAGCGTGACAGGAAAGATATAAATATATAAATAAATAAATAAATAAAAACACGACGTGAATTATTATATAGTACTGATATTACATAAAAAACTAAAACATTTTGACAGTAAACAACAAACACAGTACAGAAATTAAAATAGCGTAAAGAATTGCATTTTCAGTCTACATCACCACCATCGACGCATGATTGTTGCGCTGCTTCAAATTGATCATCAAATAAGCAAGGGAGAGTTTCAAGACATCAGTAGTGCAGGAATGTAGAAATAGCCAAAGAAAAAAGTCCCCAAATCAATGCATAACAAACCAAACAAAATACAGCAACAGTCATAGACAAAAGTCAGGAGCGCAGGAAGGTCGCGCAATCGCTTCTAAAATTGCCACAAACAACACGGCTCTCAACATCCTAATGAGCGCAGTGCCGTGTGAGCACAACAGCTGCAGCTGATGAAGAGCACAGCTGGCGACGAAAGAACGCGAGAATTGAGATCTCGCAGGTTTATTGTAGTCAAAGGGAATCGCTACGTTGCATAACAAACGTGGCAAGATTACCCTCGTTTGCCATGACAGTAAACTGAACTACTGTTTAATATCCTACCTTAGTTTTCTTTCGAAGTGCATTGCATTGTTGGAAACATTTTCTAAAGGGAATAAATTGTACATAATAATTATGCAGTCATCCATGAGCGAAGAGACGTTACTTTGTTATGGAAGTCTGACAACGTCGCTCCCGTCAGTGTGACGTCACTGGTCCAGTGGCAGCTCTTGTTATGAAACGTCCTGTGGTGTCCACTTTTATTCTTTCCATCCATTTCACTTGTTACTGCAGTGAGGCAAGCGCATTTCTTCCTATCTATGGAGATCTATTTTAATTATTCAACGCGAAGGCTATCGTGCATGCCTAATATATGTATATAGAATCATTCAAATAGATTGGACAAATAAATAAATCTAAAATGTGTCAAGTATTATTTCTTTCTATGCATTTGCTGTTAAAAATATTCTAATACCTAGCATAAGTGTAAGTTTTTTTTTTTATGGTGACATTTCGACAACAGATCGAATAGGCCAGAACCAGGACCTCGGCTCCTCTCTGGCAATAGAACCTTCTGGTCCGGGTGCACTGGCGTCAAACTCGCCACACTGTGTGCGTTCATCGCTGTGCGTGCGTTCAAGTAAGCTTTCTTGCCGCGTGACAACTACGAGAAGCATTGCAATAAGCACTACCTAACCCAGCCTAACCTAACCTAACCTTACCCAACCTAACGTTATCTGCGATACAGCTAGCAGCACAGCACACGAACTTGAACGCCGCCCGCACGCACACCGATGCACGTACACAGAATAGTCGCAAACGTACAACATAGCGCTGGGCGAGTTTGACACCTGTGCGGCCCGTCCGCTACGAGCTATCTAGTCAGTATTATGCAGAAAGACCGAAAAGAGTACCTTTTCGGAGACGGAAAACGACATCTAAAAATGAACTTGGACATGTCTTCCTGCGGTTATTTTAATCATGGAACCAAATGAAGGTTTTGCTGTTGCTCTCTACAGCGAAGCTGCTTTCAACATTCTAGCTCTATTTTTTGGACAAATTGGAAAGTGATAAAGACAGGCTGAATTCCTTTTCGCTAAGCTAAGTGCATTTTTGCATTCGTACGCAAGAGCGACTGCGCTATATTAGTAATAGTCGTCTTCAAGAGCATCCGTAACTGTTATCTGAGAACTGGGCTTCTCTAGAACAAGGTAGTTACACAGCAATAGTGCAGAATCTCCGAGTGGTACTCCATACGAATAGGTGAGACCCTCTAACAAAACCAAAAAGAGCTTTCCCAACCGAAACAATGATTCGGGACTGCGCAATGTGCTGTATTCCCGCTACATCACCTCAGGGACTAAACAAGGCGCAACCAAACGAGAAAGCGCCGCAGTTTTGCAGAGAATCAAATCTGCAGTGACTGCTGTTTATGATCGGGGCAGAGCTTTGGCATGAGAGGGGCAGCTGCTTGCTGTTGGACGCTTGCGTAGGACTCGACAGTGTTTCGAGAATGATACCAGCGTGCGGTGTGTATACAGCTACATGGATGGTACTGCCAGTATATTCAATGTTACGGGAAGTCTGCACGACAGTAATGTAGTTTGTACATGCGTTAATAAGCCCAAATATATTATTGCGTTCGCTGAAACAGCAGAATGTGCCCTGCTTTCTGAGCTGTAATTCACTTCAAATATTAAAAGATATTCGAAACTTTACTAATGGCACTTGCTAAGCCAACTGATGTGACTGCTAACATTTAAATTTAAATCATTTGGTAGGCTTTCAGCTTTGTCAACAGAGACTCAGTTAAACAGTAAGAGGCTGTACGGCCGTGTGGTACACAGGTCTGTTATGCTCATCATTCCTTATACCTATAGTGACGCAATATCTCCACACACGCACGAAAGAGAATTAAATAGCCGAAGCAGTTTTTTTTATCTTGACGAACACGAACAGTTGACGTCTAAAGTTTTGAACAATTTCCTCTGTTTGCATACATCATCTCACAGAAGGTTTACTATATAAAGGTACAGTCAACTGTGACTGCACCCTCCACACGTACTGGTTCATGCGGCATAGGCCAACTTGCCTCCAGAGGAGTAAGTGCAGCTGCAGCCGACAATGGGTCTCTAAGAACTATGGCGCCGAAACGGAAGGTTCAACGACCCGCCACCTCTCTACCATAAGGTAACTACCCCCACGATAGCTATGCGCGCCAAGCAAATTTGCTGATTCAGCGCCGAGAGCCACGAGAAGGCCGCGCCTGGCTTTGGGATCGTTCTCGGAACCTCAGCACAAGTGTGCAGCACGCAACGCCAGCTGCTACCGTGGGTATTTGACCAATACAAAGTATTTTCCTTCACGTTTAGGAAAACCCAAGCAATTGCAGAGTTGCAGTCAACAGACAGAGCATACAGATACAGTAGGTAGACACCTATTTCTATAGGCTGTTATAAAGATTGCTGGAGGATTAATTTCACTAATACAGAAACTCCTAAATGATCCTGTTAATTTTGAAAGCAGACTTTAGCGAGCCGCTACAACCGTCGACACAGTTCTGCCGTTGTGTCTACACTTGCAGGTTGTTTGGATAAACATTCGCAACGACTCTGAGCAATGCCGAATATATATTAGCTAAATGAGACGCTTCTGTGTTTGATTTTGAGATCACAAGGGCCGCTCACGAAATGGAGCTGCCATTAAAGCAACATGAATGCAAGCCAATGAATTTTCTCCAAGCAGCGCCTGCGCAGCGGCAGCACATCAGTACCAAGTCACTAGTTGGAAGTTATTCTGAGTCTTTGATCCTGTAATTTAAAAACAGCAATCCTTAGCAGGCCGAACAAATCGACATGCACACTTTACAGATTATGTAAATATGAGGCCCAGGCCTTCACTGATCGAGTGAATACAAATGCAAGCTGCATGAGCACTCGGATAGAGCAAAGCTCCGGCAAGCAAGGCAGTGTTAAGCAAAAATTCAAATTGGTCCACAAACCAGGATTTCGTTTTATTATGACCAAAATTTGGCCATTTGTACCTCTTGACATCACTAACAGTTCATGTCAGTTCCGGGTAGATCCCTTTGTAACCTTTCGAGTTATGGACTGACAATCATATTGTCAACTACAACTAGAACGCCTCGTGGCGTAAGACTATCACCTGCGGAGGGGACAACTTCAACGCCGTCAATATTGAAGGTAGGCTAACCCTAGATTTTTGGCATTTTTCGCATCTCAGTCAACCTACCTGACGCCCTGCAAAAAGTTATGAACATTACTCAACTTCTTTTCACTCTTTTTGGGTGGACAAACAAACAAATCTAGATACATACAAATTACAAATATACTTAAATCTTTAACAAAATATTATCACCGCTCTTTGCTTCACTCGAGGGTGATAAACATACATACAAAGGGAAGAATCGTTCGTCGGCAGAATTTAATCATTTGTGCCTTACAATATTTCTAACAGGTCCTGCAAATTTCATGAAGATTCTTTTATAATTTTTCAGGTTACATAACCAGCCATCAGACAAATGAAAGTGGGAGAACATCACAAAAATCTGATCATTGCTTTGGCGACATTCCCGACAATCCCCGAAAATTCCATGGCAATCCGTCCATAACTGTTTGAATTAAGGCACCTAGAAAAACAAGCAGACAAACAATCAAACGAATGGAAGAACGGATCTTCACCAATAGTGAATCGTCTGATCCTCCTAATATACTCGATATTTCCTGTAAATTTCCATAACTTTTCGAGTTACTTTGATGACAGACAGACAAAGAGACAGACAAGCTCCGATAAAAACATAACCTCCTTGGCGGAGGAAAATTTTCGTCTCTCAGTTCAAAGCAGATCGCGGGTGCTCGTACATCAAATTTGCCCATCTACAGTCCGCTTGTTTGTGAATAACAGTCAGTCGTACCTCGGCCAAGGGCAGTCAAGACAACTCAGAGTAGGTATAACAAGTTTGAGCATAAACTGTAGTTTCCTTTATACAAAAAATGCTTATGGAATGCATCTAAACTTGATGAGGATTATAGTTATTTGTAGTACTTATCAGCTTGGGGATCAAATGCACTGTAACTAAAGTAGTACCGAAATTAGTGAGAACGTATGGAGAGCCTTGCACTTGTGGAGCCGGCCTGACCCAAATTTTTGAAAGTAGTCATACTTTCACGATGTCAGTACGTCTCCGAAGCCAAAAAGCGGCCTTCACACGATGCCCCCCCCCCCCTGGCACGTCTAATATAAGTCTGTGACGAAGATTCATGGCTGCTTTATTAAATGTTGACGAGGTACTCATGCTTCATCCCGCCGCAGCAATTATTGCAAGGGACATTCCTCTGGACCTGCTGCAACAGTTACCGTGGTGACCTCGTTGGCTGTATGATCCAATACTCGATCCCAAGAACAGCTAGTATATTTATAAACATAAAATAGGGCTTTGTTACTCGATCGCATGTCCATTGTGTGAACAAATCCTTACTGAAAATTAAAAAAATAAAATAAAACTGTAAAAATAGTAACTCGTTAATTAAGTGAGCGCATTTCCGATACTCGAACGACTGATTGCTCAAACAAATTGTTACACGAAGCGAAAATGTTGTAAAATATAAAAACTAGGCACCGTAGTGGACCATGCGCCTCCATTCGTATGAGCTCGCATTACTCGAACTTCTCATTAATCAAACTGCCGCAAGGAACGAGTTAATTTCGAGTAACGAGGTGGCCACTCTACAACGTCTGTTTGCTCATCGGCAGAAAAAGAAAGTCTGTGGAAGGCGTGGCTTTCGAGGGTATCGATCGTTTGTGAGTCCCCTAGGAGCTGAGGCTCAGAGATACTATATGTTACACCGTATTTTTTAAAGGTGGGTACTTGCGGCCAACTGCAGCCACTTGCGGCCAACTACTTCCATTTACGGCCAACTGTGGCCACTTGCGGCCAACTGCGGCCACATGTGGCCACTTGCGGCCACTTGTGGCCAACTGCGACCATGTGCGTCCACTTACGGCCCAGGCATAAGATTGAACAAGACATGAAATCTGGAGCCTTCGGCCTTTCGTTACTCTTGTTAACAGACTGGAAAGAGCCACTAGTGGCCGCAAGTGCCAGACAAGAATGTTTCATAACTACGGAATCTTGAGGGGAAAACTATTTCCACCGGACTCGAAGCAGCCAAGTTAAGCCACACTTAGCAATCAGGCAATATACTTAGCTTCCAATATGGCGTCTATCAACGACTGGTCTGGCAAAATCGACTGCAGCTGAGCTCCATAAGCTGAACGTCTGCGAGGCATGAGACAAAAGCGTTGGTTTCGCCATTTTGAGTCGTCTGTAGATGTTAGCAGCAACCTGATTACATTGAAACAGCCGAAAATTTTAATTTACAGAGCAACATTGAACTTCTGCCGTCTCAAGAGTAATCGGTTCCAGTTTAACGTCTGAAACAAAATTCAGCGGATCAAAGTCGCCTGTCCGTGTCTGGACTAGTCCAGTCTTACGGGTTTAGCTTAATGATAGTCTAGTTGTGATCGACGATTGTCTTAACTTGATCGTGCACCAAACGGGATGATGTCGAACTAAAATTCTAAAGCGATTGTAGTCTTGTTTTCAATTTAAGATCGTCGTCTCCAGCTTAATTTCCTCATTTGCCTGCAGCAGCAGCATCTTTCTAATGGCAATAGAACCCAACGAGTCTTCTAAGCGCTTCTCAAAGCTTAACTCAGCCCATGTCTGCGTACTGAAGTATTTACAAATACGAAAAAAGTACACCGTGCCGTTTTTGTATTTAGTTATTACGGAACGCAAACTCTCACAGACGCAGGCAATGATCATTTCCTGTTTCTTTCAGTGAAAATACGGATTTGTTGCAAATTATATACCAGGAAGTGAAATGCAGATAGCCGCTGATAAATGAAACAGATGGTCCTGGTCTCCCTCTGTCCGCCCTGCAGCAAACGACATCATTAGAGCCAACTCGCGCGCGGTCCAAACCCTCGCCAGCGTCGCTCTTTCACTATAAGAGATTGAGTGGCGAGTGCTGCCTCTACGACTGCACAATTAATCTAATTGATTATAATCCAACAGCAACTGCATGCAGGCTCCGAGTCTCAATTTTTGCTTTCGTCGCAAAGATGATGTTGCAATTTTAAATTTTATGAAGATCATTTCGGAACTCTTCGAGTTATGTTGCCAAGAAGAAAACAGTTAAACAAGCTGCCGGAAGAATCTTCACCAAATGTTAATTATCTGTTCCTACTGACGTACCTAACAGTCTCTGTAAATTTCGTGAAAATCCAATCATAACTTTGGGAAATATGTATGTTACTGACAGAATGACAAAAAGGACCAACAGACAGACAACGGCTGCAAAAACATAACGTTTACGGAGGTAATAAAAGTTCAGCATAGTAACCAGATCAACTTCGACGCACAGACTACGGAAGCTATCAAGAAAACATACAACACACAGCCCAAAGGCTTCTTTGGAGTATAGGTTAACGTCCCAAAAATGGTTACTTATACCAAGTTCTTTTCTAACAGACAGGGGAAATCGCTTTCAAAAGTTATTATTTGAACAGCTGAACATCAGAGCTGGAGCTTTCCAATAGATAGGTGATTCTTAGGCTGGCATCCTCTTGGTTTCCGGGTATCTTCCTACCACCCTCACCCTTCTGCCTCCCATCCCTCCCTCTCCCACACACTTATGGCAACACACCATTTACGTTCTCTCGTTTATTTCGTATGAATTAACTGCGCCTAGTGCAGGCATTGTACCAGTAACTCTCTGCAAACTAAATGCTAATTCTCTCTTATGTTATTTTTGTATCTATATTATAACTAGAGAGCCCAGCCGTCAGAAATGACGGCAAAAATTTTGTGCTTGAGCTTTTTATTGTTCCGGTTCCCAGTATAGGTTGGTGTCACGCTCTTAACGAAATAGATAGGCGGAAATTAGCCCAAGTTGGAGGCTCTGGTGCTCCTCGCAAGCTCCATTGACAGTGATAGGCAGAAAATAGGCCGGGTTGCAGAAGATGGCAAACGTATCTTAAGCAGGGACAGATGAAATTCCAACAATGAAGACATTGCAGGCTTAGTCTTATTTGTACGAGTATTAGCTTCTCCATACGTCGAATCTACGGCAAAGTATAGGGCGACCTTATGTCTGAATGCATTTCTTGCATTGCCGAAGTTGAAATCGTAGCACTGAAGATGTCTGAAGCTTCCGTTGGCACTCTC
>LQNS02278175.1:2957370-2969159 GCA_001587735.2 Parhyale hawaiensis | reverse complement strand
TTCACGCACGGGTCCACTAGTAATTGAAGAGTCTTCTTTTCTGTTGATTTTGCACAGGTTCCTTCACTAGTAGAGATAGGATGATACAGGTCTGACATATCACTTAAGAACCTTGCTGCTGTTCTGTGCAATTTGAACAGCTTTCAGCTACATCCACAGCAGCGTCATCGGATGGGTACGGAGAAACGGTCCCATGTTTTGTTAGACGGGATTCGTCGAAGGCAATATCTTTGATAGAGTTTTTTTATCTTGTCAGGCATCAGCTATGTCGTATATTTGTTAGGTGGATTTCTTCTTAACAGATCGACTCAGTATTGGCTGGAGTTTTTGTTCCATTCTGGCGTTATTCATATCACATAGCCATGCTTTATTTAGCGGAATCTTTTAGAAGCAGTTGAAATTTCACGCTGAGCTGACGACTTTTTACACTAAATTTACCTTGCAACCAAATTTCGATGCTTGAAGTTCAACTGTAAACTGGTATCTAGTATACGGAAAAACCCAGAGCATTTCTGCGGTGGATTATTTTGACTGATCTATATCTTCTTAGTGCTGCTCGACGTTTGCCCAACTCTAAGCTGATATTCGCGCCGTATCTTGCAGGGGGAATATTATGCTCTGGTAAAACTCACGGCTGTACAACTTGCGTTTCATTAATAGAAGATCACTCCTGCAGGGATGAGACCTTATTTCAGCACAACCTATACTAGGAACCGGGACAATAAAATGCTTAATCACAAAATTACTGCTGCCATTTTTGACGACGGAGCCCTCTAACTGGCGTTACTACGTGATAGGTTTGGTTACAAGAGCTGCACTAGGTAAAGCTAAAATGAGTTACAATAGCGTAGCTTAGGATTGCTACATCTTACAAAGTAAGAACGTTAACTAATCGTGGTATTCTCATGGGTCACCCATGGGTTACGATAGCGTAGACAATGTAATTATTATGTTAGGGTAGACAGACATGATTGAGTTGGAAAGAGTTCGTCCGTGGGCAGTGACGGGCGTTACCTTAGCTAGGGTATGTTATGTTAGAAGAGCTGCATTAGGTTAAGCCCGGGTAAATTACAATAGCGTAACGTGCGCTTGGCGTGGTCTCGTTCATTTTGGCGGACATAGACTTTATTCAACCGCTAGTTGTTCTTATGTTAGTACTAAGCATGAAAACCTCAGGGTGCTGTGCCCTAACCATGTTGGACACAGTAACCATATGAGAAATAAATGTCTTTTGTTTTGTTTTAATGTCACATCGTCTCCTTCCGCCTCCCCTCGCGTCCCTTCCCTTTCTAAGGTTTCTGCCGCCGCCTCTTGCAAGATGTCGGTGCAACTTAGTGCCCATAGCAACAAATGGGGGGGGGAGGCGAAGTATCTAATGGAAACAAAATTGGTGTGTTAGACATACTATTAACATAGATGGTAGCGTGCGGGGTTAACAGCCAGAGTGGTGGATTCTGATGTTGCAAAGTCGACTCCGACTCCTAGTCCTTACATTTTTCTGACTCTGACTCCGACTCCTTGATACAATTATCATTTAATGTGACCATTAATTTCGTCCAATTAGCTTTTTCCAAAATATACGCACATATTACCTAAGTTAAAGAGAATAGTTCTGTAGCATTCACAAGGTTACTCGGTGTAATTAATACCACTCGGGACACTGAATTGCCAATTATCATCGAGAAAAACAGTTTATACAAATAAACGCCAGCTCAAGCTTACAGAAATCTTTTACTGATGTTTGAAACGGAATCCTTCGTTCTTTGTAACATTTGGGACTGACACTTTCAAGTTAGTTTACAATATTTAGATACTAGATAGTAAGCACTAGGCAAGACTCTGCATAGATCATTTAGGTACTCCACTGTCAATGTTAAACATATGAATTAAGTCAAAAATGATGTTTTTTCCATGTTTTTGCAATATCTTTCATTACAACTCAAGATCAACAATTCTGAATTAAATTTAAAAATTTGAGATATTGTGTAAAGTGGTTCGCCAAAGTCGAAGTTCGGCTCTAAACTCCAACTCCCCCTCAATTCTCAGACTAGGGCCGACTCCAACCCGCAGTCTTGGTACAACCTGTTGCGTCTTGTCATGCAGGCGCACCAAAAAGACCTGAAACGAATGTGAGACGCGCGGCTTATGCACTACGTAATGTTGCTGTGAAACTGCTAACGCGATGTGCTGCTAAACCGGAGGCAGAGAGTGAGCAAAATTACTGGAAGTACTGGACAACCGCCGGCCTCAAATTGTCGCTGACGCCCCAGCAGAGCGCCGATTCTCAACTTCGAAGTCAACTGTATCGTAGTTAGGCGCCAGCGAACCCAACCACACTCGAAGCACGCGAGACTAGGCGCTTAAGCAGGCACCTCCAACTTGGATTCACCAGTTCTGAGTAAATATCATACTTGTGTTAGCTGACCTCGGTACATTCATCAGCTGGTGAAATAGGGCGATATAAGCTACTCATAGAAATTCAATGAATTCTTGCTTAAAGCTTGACTTAAGCGAATTACAGTATACACTATAGTGATAGTGGGCATAATTACTACAGTTTTCTGGACCAAAAATGTCCCGAGGGCACAGCACGAATGGCAAGGGGCCAGAACGCTACATTTAACCCTTTACCTAGCGGCTGGAAGACGTTTCATAGCAATAATAATAGAAAAGTACCGTGACCTTGCCATCGAACTCCAGAGACTGTGGCAGATGAAGGTGGTCATCGGAGCTCTGGGGGCAATGTCTAAGAATCTCAAGACTGCCCTGCGAGAGCTGAAGTGCGGCCATCTCCACCCAGGAACCCTCCAGAAAGCGCTCTGCTTGGAACAGCGCACATCATTCGCAAAATGCCCTGAGCCTTAGGTCGCGGGATGTGACCCGGCGCCAGAGTGTAGGGCTGAACATTGCTCAACCGATCCAAATTTGGGTCGTGAAATCCCCTCGATAATAATAATATTACAGAAGTAATCATATATGGTCACTACTTGCACGGTAAAAGGTTAGGAGCGCCCGAAAGGGACACTCGCTGAGAGCGATTAAAAACAAAATCACGAATGATGGACTAAACCTCACCACACGCGTCGTATACGACTCCAATTTGCGCAATATTTCAACATGGCTGACGCTATAGCGCATACTGAACTCCGCACTGAATCCAGCTGTTCTAAAACTTCTAAATATCAGATATTGAACATAAGTTCAAGTTATGCTGCAAAAAACTTTATCCTAAACGTCGAGAGTAAATTGGAAGTACATGACGAGTACTTTGCCATCAAATCATTTTAAAATGTTCCTTACGCACAAGCGCGGGCTTGTACTCAGCTGCCTATTAATTTAAGTTTACCGAGTCCAAAAAACAGGGTACACAAGAATAAAAACATAGCGTACTTTCCCACTCGCTGCATATTTATCTAACGGTTATGTTTTCAACTTCATATGCAAGGGAGAAACTTAATTGGATTTGCACTTGTCAGCGAGGCAATTGGAGTCTGTGTTGTGATAAATGATGAGCTCTTCTGCTGCTGCGGGGCGTCCGGGCCCATCTCCCTGTAGGGGGCGGCAGCGATGTTGCAGTCAACGTCGGGTCAGTTGCAGGCCCGCCAGGAAAAAAATTCCTAAGATTTTTTCCCTCCAACGGAAAGTGGCAGGATTGCATTATATCAAGTTTTGGGCAAACAATAAGTTTTGCTAGACCAAAAATGGCAGCATCTTAATATGAGCTCTTGGTAAACACTGCGCAGCTGCAGAGGAAAACAATGCCAGTTACGTATACAGCGCAGTACCAAATATTGGGTCAAGGACGTTAGTGGACTTTTATTGACTTAGGTGCTCTCATAGAGGCTAATTATTAATCTGACACTTGACCTGCGAAGCAAAATGCGGACTCACGAGCGATCTGCAAACTTATTGTGCTAAAGAAGACTAAGATTTTTTATCTTCAGGATGGCGTTATTGCATGTAGATGTTGTACCAGTAAGGACTATGTTAAAAATATCTTTTCTATATCATACTCGCTAGAGAATGGACAGCGTATTGAAGATTATAAAAGACTTTCTCACTAGTACGTTAGGTGGTCGCTTCCCTACCTATTTTTTTTTTTTTTTCATTTTAAAAATCTTTATTCGCACAAAAGACTAAAATCAGACAAGACGATCTGTGTGAGGAGATGATTGCACAAAATCATTGGCGTGTCAGTATATGAAAGCTTAAATATTAGAGCGCAGTTGTAGTATCCTTTTGATTTAGCCCTTGCTGCCACCATCAATATTAATATTTGGAAGGAGATTACGCGAGCTCGGCTCGGTGAAGACTGGATTTGCCACCCGCGCCATCTTCGTTACCTTGCTGCGTGCCTCCAAGAAAAGCTGACGACGCACAAAGTCCAATTCCACGAGCAGATTGCGCCATAAAACTTAAGAAGAGACGCGTCGCCCACGCGCTCCTCGCTTTGCAAAGAATGGTCTGGTCGCCACCACGCGCCCGGTCCCCCACGTTCTCAATTTTATCACCTGCAATTACAAGCTTGCGCAATAGGCTTCACAACTTCTTTTTTTTTTAAGCTAATATTGCCATTGCAGTGTGTTGTAAAAAAATATGCTGTACGAGGGATAAGTTCCTTTAAAATATCCTCATACTGCGCTGTCAAAAAAGCAACAAATGAAATGTTTGTCAGTTCTCCTTTATCAAGAAAAGCCATTTAGAATCTTTAAAGATTCCGAGGTAATGTAGATTTGGAACCGAAAACTATCTGCGTTGAAAAATAAGGTATAATGTAACACACAGAGAAATGTAAGGTAGAAAGCAGAAACAATGAAGATCTGACAGGCGAAAAAACTTTCAACAAATATAAAATTCAAGGATAATGAAATTTTGAATAATGTCATTATATATGTTATTCCACTCATAATATTTGCAAGAGGTGTATCTTGCACGGATCTGATGCTGTAGGCGGAGAAGGCGGAACTGGCCCCTAATGCGCAGTAAGAAAGCACACGAACACCGGCGCTGACGGTACCAGCGATACCAAGACTCATCTGAGTGGATCCGCACACGTCTACATTAACCAACCACCATTTAGCGATATGCTCGCATAGCTTTTGTCGATCAGATTTGTCTCTTTTCTGTTTCCTTCGTATCATTGTTGTTCTCCCCATTTTTCCTTGTTTCCTTAAGTTTGCAGTACAGACCGTACAAGGGGCCAAATTCATACCGGCGAAGAACCTTTATTGCATGGAATTTTGGTAAAATTTGCAATTGCTAAGTAGTGACTCCCTTCAGCCGCTTCCCCCCCCCCCTCCTTAGCTCCCCTCAGACCCCCAATGTTGCTGCCATGTCAACAGCATTCATGTATTCTATAGCAACGTGAGTCCCTCCATATTTTACTCGAGCCCCCTCCCCCCCTCCTCAACGTCCCTCCCATGTAAATTTCTTGGCGCTCCCCCGCAACTGTTGAATAAACATCTTGAATACAGACCAGAATTATTTCTGTCCCCAAAACTCAATGCTTTGCTACAGAGCTCAAGTTCATTTTTAACGTCATTAGATGGCATTAGCCCAAGTTAAACACTAGTTCTTACGTTGCAGCTACACGGTGGTAAGTAGAAATGATGCTACTGCAGAAGCGACCGAATGATTAATGACTCTTGTAATTACCAGCTGCTCTTTCTTTCGCAGGATACAAACGCTTGAACAGCGAGGTTAGCATGACCAGCAGCGCCACACACGATGTCTGCTCAAAGTCGCCCCACGGGAGCCCCCCGCTTTGGTACTTTACTCGTCCTGCAGCAACTGCCATCGTGATTGCTGTTCTCGTCCTGGCCCAACCTGCAGCCTCCACCCCGTCCTCCTCCGACGTGTCCCGCCAGAGCGCTGCTTTCTTTCCCCAAGCATTAGAGGTAAGGGCCAGCTACGGACCTGTACTCCTATGCTGTTCCCTCAGTACTGCAATATTTACTCCTTAAAATAATTCATTCCCACTTAAGAAATAAAATAAACTGTAATACTATTCAGTGCTCATCTAAACATGCAGAATCCTTTGGTTTTAATCTAAACAAATGCTTCAACTAGGCATGCTTGGGTATAACAACCAAAGAATATAGTTTGTATAAGATACAGTATACTCAAAGCACGCTTCTGTTAACGTACCAAATAACGCCATAAAGGAACAATTTCACTTCCAGAACTAAGAGATGGAATTACGCATTACATGTAGTACTGTTCTGTGTATACACGAAATATCCGCTTCGGTCACCACTACCGCTCGATTAATTGGTACATTCAGTTAGTAAATAAAGTAATACTCAATACTAGAGCATTCTGAGAGAGCATACCTTCGTCAAGCAAGGCAACGGTAATGAAATTTCAATTTGGCTCTCAAACCGTGATATTCATTGTATCAACTCCAAAATCTAATCATTTATGCATTTTGATAGCATTAACAGTTTCTACAATTTTCTTGGAGATCTGTCTATAACTTTTTGAGTTATGCTGCTAACTAACATTGTAACCAACATAAGTGAAACTCACAAACGGTCTAACCGATCTGCATCAAAATTTAATCATTTATGTCTTTTAACATTACTAATAATTCCTGTAAGTTTCATAAAGGTCCATTCAGAACTTTTGGAGTTATTGGACTAACAAGCACAAAATTAAACAACGCAACAAACAAACAAATCATCACAAAAATTTAGCCATTTACTCTTCCTAACAAGCCTAACAATTTATGTAAATTTCATGAAAATCCGTCCATAACCTGTAGAGTTCTGGCACTGAGAAAAATAGGCAAACAAACGATTGGTGGTTTCCCACCAAAAGTTAATCATCTATTACTGTTAACATACCAAAACAATCTCTGAAAATTTCGTAAAGAACCGTTCATAACTTTTTAAGTAATCTTGGTGACAGACAAACAAAAAGGCAAACAGACAAACAAACACGACAAAAACATAACCTCCTCGGCGGAGGAAATAACATTCTATGTAGTGCAAAGATGCAGCCGTAAATTCACGTACTTGTATCATTGTGATGAAAGAAATAAGTTAATAACCACAGCTTTATCTTACAGGATTATCTACGGCCCTACTACCATCAGTGGGACAACGAACCTGTAGGATTGGAAGATTCCGATGACCTCGGCACCTACGTTAAGCGACATGAAGAGAGTCCCTTTGATATCGGGGAGAGGATGCCAAGCTTTTCCTTTGGGCTTGGCAAGCGAATGAAGGACTACGCTTTTGGCTTAGGCAAAAGGTCAAGGAACGAATACTCCTTCGGGCTTGGTAAAAGAGGAAAGGACTATTCCTTTGGCTTGGGTAAAAGAATGAAAGATTACGCGTTTGGATTGGGTAAACGAAGCAGATCCTTTTCATTTGGACTTGGTAAGCGAGAAGCCACAGAAGAGGAAGCACACGATCCAGAGACTAGCGCTGCTGAAGCTGAAAAGGCTGGAACCACAAAAAGAAGTGTCAGCGAATCTGCTAGCGGTGCAGCTGCGGTCGATGAGCAGGAGCACAAAGGTCGGGCAAAGCGAGCAATTGAGTACGACGATGATGACTACGATGACGACGATGTCAGATCCTACTATGCAGGCGAGAAGCGCAGAAACCACTACAGCTTCGGACTCGGCAAGCGAAGCGGTCGAGGAATAGGTTCCGGCCACAGGGAACTCGGTTACAATTTTGGTCTAGGAAAGCGAAATGAAATATTTTACGATTACCCAAAGCGGATGCCTGATCATTATGCTTTTGGCTTAGGCAAAAGAGCTCGCCCTTTTTCGTTTGGCATTGGAAAGCGGTCCCCCTCCAAGTACAGTTTTGGTTTAGGAAAACGCCAGAGTTCCGGCGACAGAAACTCTGCATCATACATGTCGCCCTACTCTCTGCTAAAATACTTCGGGATAAAAGAATTTTCGTATCCTCCCAGTAACAGGTTCGGCCGTCGTTCCTATGATTTCGGTCTTGGAAAACGATCTGTAGAATTTCCTGAAAGCTCGCCAGATGGCTACCGCCAATACGGCTTTGGGCTGGGCAAGCGATGGAATGGCGTTGGCGAATTACACGACGCGCGCAGTTTGCGGGGCGGTATGCCCAACGCTTTTAGTTTTGGTCTCGGAAAGCGGTACGATGAGGATGACGGGGTCGACGAAGTCGAGGAAGCCGAAGACAATGAATAGGTAGATCATAATGGCATTTGCTAGGCATAAGGTCCACAATATTTTGTGTATGAGTGATATCTCTGCAAGTTCGAGGATGTTGTTCGTCTGTGTTAATTAACGGAGTAGATGCGATCTTGCGTTAAGAATGATCCCATGAACAGCTAGGATGGAAGCAAAAGTCCAATTATCTTTGTAAAATAATATAGTATACTTCCGTCTCAAGCGGAATGAACAATGTTATATTTAATAGATAATATTTATTTTTCAAGCTACACGGCAAAATATTTATTACAATATCAGTTCATGTAGAGAAACTTCTTAGCAATTTAAGATAAATGCGTGAAAAGGCTTTTTTATCGCAAAGATTAGTTTCACTGCGAATTTATTGCTATTTAATGCGATTTTATTTGTAAAATTGGTGTTGTGAATGATTTGCTTCTCAGTACAGTAGAGTATGATTTCCAGTGCCAATGAAATTACAATGTTCCTAAGCGGAATATATTTTTAGCAATCACTTCGAAAATCGCTTTCGTTATGTTGAAAATTAAAAATACAGCAAAGATACAGTATAGCGCACATGCGCAACACTGGTAAAATAATAGAACTAACTTCGGATAATATTTCCTCTTCCGACCACATATTTGAAAAATGCATTGGCCTTTATCTTGTAGAAGAAACCTGATGGCCACGCAGGAACATAGAAAATTAAAATCGACCACGTGGGTCCGTCCATTTCTAGTTTTATTGTAACTGATTCTCTATTCTGTAATCAAATATTAATTTTTCATCGAATTCTTGGACTCCAGCGTACTCCCAGTCAGGAGCCTGAGACGCTCTTCAGCCTGTGCCAAACATAGACGTAAATAAGTCTGTCCTCCCAATTGTATGATATTTTCCAATTGTAAATGAGACTATCAAACAATGTATATTGTTAGTACTGCGATTCATTCTGATCTACAAAAACGTTACTAACAGAAAGTGGCCGTTTCTGTTCTTGAGATAAATCAATCAATCAACTTTATTAGGTACTGACAGGGGTGGTACAATAGTTATGTTAAACATAGCTTATCCCTTGTGCTCCTAACAAGTGCTACAGATATTCATGCTATTTGTAAAAAGAAAAGCATATATTAAATCAGTCACAGTCGTGTTACACAATCCACTACATGTGACTACGCTGCATTTGTGCAGTAAAGAAAGTGGGTTGTTTGGGTTACCGCATTATTTAGCTAGTTACTTTACTTTAGCATTTGATTAAAATTTAAAGTGCTGTTGTAGCACTTTACCTTCTTCACGCATTTGGAATTTCATAACAGACCCACAAACAACTCAATTTGTTGTGACATGCTACAGCACCGTTCACACAAGGTATATTAACAGTGTTGTGTTATTGTAGCCTGCGTTCATGTACCATTGCCGCCGTAATGCGTGTCCATGAACCAAATTGTCATTTTCAGCATGTTTTGTGCACTGCAAAATGTAACTACGTGAATATACTTTATGTCTCCAGGCTTTGGAATGTGTAACAGACAGGAGACAACCGTTGGAAGCTGCCTAAAGCAATCCTGCCAGTTTCTTTTTTGTGACCGTATATTATTTCTCGAAGCCAACTGCAGTTCCAATACTCCTTCAGCCTAAATCGTCATACCATATGTTAGAATTCGCTACACAAGTCAATCCCTTTAGTACAATATTATTTTTACTTCCACTTTACCCAGCTAATTTTCTTAATTTTCTACTTTTCTATTAGAAAACATAACGTGAAGATTTTCCAAATAAGTTGAGTTAGCTGAAGTCATCTATTTGGTAAAGTTTATCAAAAATTGGACAACTTTTTAGTTTTATATTTGTCCATATCCATTATTCCTTTAGCTGATACAGAAAGAGCGAAAGTAGCAATATATTCGGTCAGTTAGAGCTGACCAACTGCAAAAATTTTGAAGCGCAGAAAGTCAGGTTATTTCGCAAAACAAAAACCGTAGCCGTAAAATAATTTTTCAGCAGTGTTATTTGTACGTATCAACCATCGGCGCGGATCATCACAGCTTCTGTACCTTGTCTACGAATGCAGCAAGTTTTATTTATTCTCAGAGAGCTTCCTTCAGATCTGCAGGTGCCGCGCCCAGCTGGGCTCCGTTTTTCTGTGTAAGATTGTATGCAAGCAATGCAGATAAAAAATACAATTCGCATTGAAGTTTTCTGCCTTGTTATTGTCCTTCCTTGCATACTAACATCTCCAAACGGTTGGAAAAAAAATGGAATGTGATATCGAATTTATAACTGAAATATAGCTATCGGCCTACTCATTAACTTCTCCTGTAGAACTAAAGACCTCATAACTTGATGCTAGTGCAATGGTTACCTCGTTACTCGAGCGCCCCATTCTTCAATATCAACTACTCGCTCCTCGAAAAACTGAAACGCAATGAGAGTGAATTCGTTTGAATATTTGCTCGTCACCATAGCAGCCTCGATCTTGATTGACTTTGTCACTAGTCGCACCTTCTCCCAGAGACGGAGAACAAATTAGAGTGAAGAAAAAAGTACTGCTGTACAGTACAATAGGAGAGCTCAGCCTGCGGTTACATATATTCACATCTGATCAGGGGCGGCGGAAGAGGGGGGCCTGGGGGCCTAGGCCCCCCCAATAATTTTTTTGGGTTGGCCTGGCCCCCCCAATAATCCGGGGTGACTTGAAATTTTAATTTCCTAATACTGATATTCTCTTTGAAATTTCTTATACTAAATTTTCAAAGATATAAAAGAAAAATACGAATGAATGATTATTATCGTATATTTNAGAGCTTCCTTCAGATCTGCAGGCCGCGCCCAGCTGGGCTCCGTTTTTCTGTGTAAGATTGTATGCAAGCAATGCAGATAAAAAATACAATTCGCATTGAAGTTTTCTGCCTTGTTATTGTCCTTCCTTGCATACTAACATCTCCAAACCGTTGGAAAAAAATGGAATGTGATATCGAATTTATAACTGAAATATAACTATCGGCCTACTCATTTACTTCTCCTGTAGAACTGAAGACCTCATAACTTGATGCTAGTGCAATGGTTACCTCGTTACTCGAACGCCCAATTCTTCACTATCAACTACTCGCTCCTCGAAAAACTGAAACGCAATGAGAGTGAATTCGTTTGAATATTTGCTCGTCACCATAACAGCCTCGATCTTGATTGATTTTGTCACTAGTCGCACCTTCTCCCAGAGACGGAGAACAAATTAAGGTGAAGAAAAAAGTACTGCTGTACAGTACAGTAGGAGAGCTCAGCCTGCGGTTGCATGTATTCACATCTGATATTATGAGCCGTTAACTGATACATTGTGCCGGGACGACACTAGGCATTTACGCTGACAACTTGATGCAAAGATGCGAGACTCGGACCTTATTCATGCCACGTTATCTACTTTACCGATTTTAAATATATATTGAAACGGCTGGCGAGCTGCTCATGCAAGCAACCGGTTGGGCTTAGAAATGCATCTATATCGGCTTTATGTCCTGTTGTTATTTCCAATTACTGAGAACGATCTACGCGAACTCATGCGGGTTCTGAATTTCTTCTGTAATTGATGATTTCCGATCTTCGGCTGGTAACGCCAGGTGTAATTATACTCAAA
>LQNS02278175.1:2893813-2906112 GCA_001587735.2 Parhyale hawaiensis | reverse complement strand
CTAGTTGGACCTAGGAGTCGGAGTCGGAAAATCTTGAGGACCAGGAGTCGGAGTCGGAAATTCTGGAGGGCCAGGAGTCGGAGTCGGACCTTGAACCCTCCGACTCCGCAACCCTGGTAAAATGACTACAACTGCAGTTTGTATGCCGTCCTTGACTATTAAACAACGGTGGAACATTATAACAAATTTAGCAAGTGATGAACATAAACCATTCAGATTTAGATTGCTTGAAGCTAATCTCATCTCGAAAATATTTAGGGAATATGAGCTGCTGTCGCTTCTAAGAATAGAACACAACATTCTGAATGGTAAAGAAAATTATCAAATGTTATTGCTTTGGAAAGCGGACCGCTGATATGCTCGCGTTTAGTATAATATGCACGATATTTTTTTAAGAGTCTCGGGTAAACATATTTCCGCGCCACTTCGTGTGAACTCTGTAAATTCTCTTTTTAAAATGGCAATTAATGCCTGAGATGAGGGTGACCAGTCTTTTTTACTATGGAAATAGTCATCCATCATCTACTGGTCTCCAATAATAGATTGCAAATACTATAGCTCCATAAGAAGCTGTTGCCTCAAAATTATGATCTATTGTATTAAGCAGCATTCTTGATTCCCTGCAGAATTATCCTGATGTAAAACGAAAACCCCGCGGTATGTGTGAGCAACTTGCGTATCATAATTGTTGATCTATCTACACATGAATGTATGCACGCATACTGACATGCGCCGTTCAACTATTATATTGATATAATGTACCGAAGCTGCTTCGTTAGGTACCGTAAAGAAGGAAGTGACTAATATACCTATTTCTCACGTGTTCATAAATGAGAAAGTTACAATACTGTTTGAATATAAAGTAAAGAATCTCAGTAATGTAAGCCTTTGATCAAATCGATATTACCCACAAATAGCCCGGTTGATGCAAGCTACGTGCAGTGAAGTCTGCACAAACATCCTTCCATCACCGCGTCCAGCGCAGCACTGATAACCTTGGCAGCCTTGCTCGGTGCTCGTCGTTTCAGATGCGAGCATGCCGAATTCTCCGCCTGACCGCCAATTGGCGAATCACAGAACGTTACTTGACAGTCAAAACTCGCGAGTTAGCGGTTACAGACCGCCTGTGTAATAGGGTCATCAGTGTTTTTACTTTGTCTGTTTCTTTCTTCTTTGGGAAAAATTGTTCGCCGGTCTGTATCTTCTACATTTCACACTCCACTTTTTATCCTGCTCTGAAAATTTTGCAAACGTATCGTTCACCAATCCATAACATTTTGCCCTAGTTTATTGTGCTATGCAAACTGTATTTCATATTCTAGTTGGACTTTTTTCACGTCAACTCCGTTAAACTGCCGTCTCCCTTAACGAAAAATAGTGTCATCACTATCTCTTTATTATTATTATTAAAACTCCACGCCCGGGCCGCCATGGACAGGTAGTACAACCCAAATGAAGCAGTTTGCAACACCGGGAAGCCCGAAACGCTGCTAAAGAGAATCCAACAAAAAACCACTAACTGCTGACTTAAACGCCTGCAGGCCAACACAACCGAAAGCCGACGCCGGCAACGAATTCCAAACCACAACAGACCAGGGCACAAAGCACTGACTGAACTGACGAGTTCTGCATCGAAAAGTCTCTGAAGTGAAAGAGCGCGTTAACCACAGCACGTGTAATCCTCCTTGAGACCTTGAGGTCTGGGACAGATGAATACAACCAATGTGTTTCATTCTTGTAAACCTTATAAAACATACAGAGTCCAGCAACCTCTCTCCTATGAGACAGGTTCACCATATCATTTTCGGCACACAGCCTGCTGGCTGAACTAACAAGTCGGTCCAGCATACGCAAGTGACTGTCAGCAGCTGAAGTCCAGACCGCTAAGCAATACTCCAACACAGGCAGCAAAAAAGCATAAAAGCATATGCGGTTAACCTCCCTGTCACCAAACACAGAATTCACCTTACGCAGGAGCCCAATCTTACTGGAAGCACGTGACACCAGTCGCTTAATATGCGGTTCAAAGGTAAGCTTCTTATCAAAGACAACACCGAGAATCTCCAAGGAGCTAGACTCCTGAAGCAAAGTGCCCTCTATCTTCAGATGTGGATGCCGCGGTAAAGATGTTCGAGTCCGACTGACAGTCATAGACTTGGTCTTACTGGCATTCAGCTTCATACTCCAGGCCGCGCTCCATGCACTAATGTGCGACAGATCCCTATTCAGAGACTCGGCGACATCGTTACGCATGCTGGGGGCAGGTATCACTGCCATCAAGGTGGAATCGTCGGCATAGTTGATCATCGTGTTCTCCNTCATACTCCAGGCCGCGCTCCATGCACTAATGTGCGACAGATCCCTATTCAGAGACTCGGCGACATCGTTACGCATGCTGGGGGCAGGTATCACTGCCATCAAGGTGGAATCGTCGGCATAGTTGATCATCGTGTTCTCCAGCGAGGAAAGCATGTCACTAGTATATAGAACGAACAGCAGCGGGCCAAGTACGTTACCCTGAGGGACACCAGACTGCACTACGACCGAGGCACTCAAAACGCCTTCAACACACACACACACACACACTGCGTTCGCTCAGAAAAAAAAAATCACGAATGATTGAAAGAACCCTACCACCCACACCCAACGACTCCAACTTGTACAATCTGTTAGGATATCATGATACATATGTATGTGTACGAAGTCGTCTAATTTAATTAGTTATTTAACTGCCGCGTGATTAATTAATTACCGTGTCAAATATATATATATATTATAATAAAAATAATACTGTTTCGTACAAAAAAATAGCATTCAAGAACATTCACTAACTAGGTAGTGTTCTATTTCATGAAAAAGAAAATATTTCACACCAAACTGTGAGAATTTCAATGCCAGTTCATATGATACAGGATGTGAGGACCACAGAAAATTCAAGTGTTAGAGGAACCGTTAGGCTGAGGCCTATAAATTATAAGGGTCTGTCACTTGCTGTAAACAGAGAAGCTTGTATAGCGATAGCCGAGGTTTGGGGAAGACGAACACACGCTATATATGTAAGACGTCCCATTGGCCCCAGCTTTGCTTTGGGAGGAGTGTTTGAGGTTCACTCGGCCAATTATATGTGTCGAAATTGGACTGGAGGCGTAAAGTTTTAGTCCAAGGGTGCTTTGGGGAAAGTCGTTAGTAGATTATTAGGTGGGTGGTTCGTAATTTTCAAGAGTTAGAATTAGTTCGTAGGTCCTTGGCATTGTTAGAAAAATTAAGAATTAGTCCCGAGGTAGAGGTTCGTGCGACAGCACTGTTTTCGCCGCTCTCCCCCGTCGGAGAGAGCCGACTCAGCAATCTTTTTTTTAACTGCCGTCCTCTGCCATATTGAGTCGGATACCAGCACTTTGGTCCGATTTCAAGTGATCAGCGCTTATTTTGCGGTGTGATCAACCCCCCGAATTCGAAGATCGTTGTGTGCGCATGTTTCTTTGACAGCCAATCCATAATATTCTGCAATCCAGCGCCATACACTTCGCAGTATTTTACCATAATATTTGATTCCTGATTTGCCGCGGAGTGATCAAGTGAGAGTTTGCTAGCTTGCACGAACAATCTGAGTATACATCATATGTGTGCTATAGGGCGTATAGCTAGCAAATATCGACGGTTTCTTGCTGATCCGTTGCATTTTCATCAGTGAGTTTGAGCGTTTTGCCTTGTCAGTACCAGTTGTGCTCGCTGCCGTCATCATCTGTAATTGAAAACTACACTTAAGTCTCAACCACCAACGATTTTGTGCGACCGTATTGTGCCTTGTCAGTGCCCAGTTTTAAATTGAGAACTATGTATATTTAGTCTCTTCAGTCGATGATTCTTGTGTTCCAGTTGTGATTGCTCTCACCTTTGCCTAACTGAAAACTATATGTTTGAGTCGCAACGAGTCTTTAGCAGTGAATATTGCAGGTGGCTAATGGCCTGTGTCTGATCTCACTAACTATTAAAGTGATGATCCCTAGAAGTCGCACAAACTTGATGTTATCTCCCAGTGCGTGAAGAATTATGGCTTTGTATGCAGTAGCTCAAGAAATAGATACTAGTGCCATCGTCCACATGGCCCGTGACTGATATCACAAACTGTCGTAGTGATTATTCTTAGAAGTCGCACAAACGTGTTATTATCTCGCAGTGCGTGAAGAATTGAGGTCTTGAATGTTGTGGCTCAAGAATTCTAATTTGCGCCCTCGCGGAGCAGCTGTGCGTCAACGTTGGCGAATCGATGTCTCCTGTTGCAGCGCGAATGACAGAATGTCTGATGTGCAGCGTCGTCGCTTCCTAGTAGCTATATTCCGAAGTGAGAGTGGAATCGGTGATGTTAGCCAGCTAAAATGTTGATTTTTGCATTTGGAAAAATTTGGGCAGAGAATACCGACAGGAAAAGGTTTCTCTTGCGGTGAATTTCCTTATGTGTGAGGAAATGTAAATAAATGCAGTTTAATATGGGTGATTAGTACAGCTCCTTGAAAAAAATGGAAAAGTGGAAAACGTTAGATTTAATGATGTAGATATTAAATATTAGAGTAGGATTTGTGCCTGAAGATAGCAATAACATTAAATGCATATGCTATGTTTTATTTTGTGCGGGTATTGCCTTTCAAGACATAAAAGATATTTTTCTATGTCCTTTAAATTGTACGATCGTTGATAAACATTGCAGTCAACAGAATGTATTAGTAAAAATGTGAGAGTTGGTGTATAGCCAACTAACCCGCAGAACCTAACCAGCAGTTCGATTTGATAACATGTGTGTTTACACATATTATATCTTCAGCGGCGGAACATACCGTTTTTGCCACCTGGTTTAATATTTTGTTTTGATAATCTTTCTCACATGTTTTGGTGTAACATGACGTGCGCAAGAGCAACGTTCATTTACATTGCATTTGCGCAGATCTTAACCCTTTACTAGATATTATGTTATGAGAGATCCTTAAATCCTATGTTTCTATTTTAAAATTATCGGAAAATGTACTTAACATCCATGTATCACCGGTAAGTCTGACGAATCAATAACTAGCAGAGTTGTTTGTCTACCGTTATTTCACTTCATTTGGTGTTTTCTTGAGAACTCGTCGTTTGTACAAATTTCCATGTTCTTTTCCCAGTAGATCTAAATGTGTGTTTCCTTTGAACCTTCTCGCAGGCTGAAAATATCCAATCGCCAAGTTTATTATTCTAGGTAGGGTGGGGAGTGGCTCGCCCCTTGGGGACATGTTTAACTTGCGTATCTTTTATAATTTGTAGCCACAATTCTGTCATGTGCTCTGTGTCCCATATCATATCTCAAGTCATTAACTACCTTTTGCTAATGTGCGGTCAAGTATTGGAACGAGAACAATCAACTGGATTGTTCGCGAGAAATAGGCTATTACCGGATGAAGCCCAAACACTTGTTCTTTTACAACAGTAGTTCATTTATTATTCGACTGAGTGATTAATATCATCAACAAAGCTTCACTGTCAATTAAATTATACACTGCATCTGTTTATCCATTTTATTTATTCATTTATTATTATTATTCTCCTCCTTCATCCTTTTTTTTAACAATATCCGCACTTTCCTTGCATATTAGCATATCCACCCCGTAACAAATAGACCCCTGTGGTTGACTCTGTCAAACGCAGCACTGAAGTCCAACTGTACCAGGCGTGCCTCAGACTCACAATCCAATGCAAACTGCAAATGGTGTGACACCGATAACAGTGCGTCACAACAGCCTAAACCAGTTCTGTATGCAAACTGACCAGCAGGCAACAAACCCGTAGCCTCAGCAAAACGTCCAAGCTTAGCAGCGACCTACCTCTTTAATAACACAAAGCTGTATAGGCATCGTAACCTACATGTGAAACTCGTCAAACCAATTGCTAATTCTCTCTTGTCGTGTTAGTATTAAGAATGAAAACATCGGGGCGCTGTGCCCTTAATATTTTGGTCATGCATCCATTCCAAAAATACGTGCTTTTGTCTATCTGGGTATGAAACACCCACCAAACTAGCTAGTAAGTAGCACCTGTTTCCAAAGCATGGAATAGGCCACGGATGTAGCTCGCTTATTTCGTCCAGCAATATTAGTAGCAGGAACAGAGGAATGCAACCAATTGCGTTTTTTACTAAATACCTTATTAAACATGCAGAGGTAAGGTACCATACTCTCCATCTGTGTGACGAGTCTACCAGATTTTTGTGGACACAAAACCGTCTGGCAGTACCATTAATTCTGTCAAGCTGATGAAGATTATACCGGCTACCAAATTCCAGCCAATTGAACAGTTTTCGAACAAAGGATGTAAGAAAGCATAGAAACATCTCAGGCCAACTCCATCATCACCAAACATCGTGAACCGTATGCAGGATCCCAGCATTACTGGAAACATGTGACCAGACGCGTAATATGAGCCCCAAAGTTAGCTTCTCATCAAGCAAGACACCTAGTATCTCAAGAGAGCTTGACCACTGCAGATAAAGCAAGTTAATGATAGCAATCTCGAGTGAGGGATACCGTAGATTAAATAACAGAGTATGATGCAAACTGATAGTCATAGACGTAGTTTTATCTACATTCAATTTCATACTCTGTGAAGAGCGCTATTCATCAATCCGCGACAAGTCTCTGCTTAGAGACCGCACTACTTCCTAGCGCAAGCCAGTGAATCACGGCTACCATGGTGTGGAATTGTCGGCATACTTGTCCATAGTGTTCTCCAATGGGCAACGTATCGCAAGTGTATATTACTAACAGCAAGGGACCCAATACGCTACCCTTGAGAACACCCGAAACCGCTCGCACTTCATAGTAGGCTGAGCATTAGCTATCAGCCATGTTACAGTTCCAGCATATATGAAGAATAGCATATCTATTGTGTGGACTTTCGATAGGTCTTTACTGATGAGAATAAAGTCAGAAGCATGAACATCTTCAGTCGCATTTTTAAAATATTTTTCCAGTTCTAGCTGTACTTCACAGTGCTAGCTGTACTCTACATTATAATTTATATTTCTAATAAGCCCACCTAATGGGTTCTGTTATGAATTTGCCATAGACTTGTAAGTGCTAGGTGTTTTTGGTGTAGCTGCTACTACACTTTGTGAATTGACAACTGCTAGAACATTCATCTTTCATTGCTCATGCTTATTTTTTGCTGCAGATAATGACAGACCAGGAGATGGTGCTTCATTTCTTTATAGTGAAGCTCACCTTGGAGCAGTTCGAAAGACTTGAAAAGAATGCTCCCCTAGCTGAAGAGTATGGGAAAGAGGTGAGTCTATTGGCTTCTCTTCTTGCATTTCATCCAATATCCCTAAGTGTTCACTGTGCTTCATTGAAGATATTTATGATTTTAATTATATTTCAATGTTTACTACTGTATATTGATAATGGACCAAAGTAGGCCAATTTTATTTTTTTTAATATAATGTGACATTTGCCATGTGTTGCCTGTTCGTTGAGTAAGGTTGTTCGTTTCCGTCTTTAGGGCCTCCCAGTGCTAGTTTGGGGAGGTGGCTCCGGATGGGACTTGGGGGGGGGGGGGGGGGATCGAAGAAGAGAAGAGAGGCAGGGAAACGTGCTGCGCCAACATGCTTTAGTCAATGACTGCTCACCGAAAGATCAGTGTTGTGACTACTGACCAGGACGTGAGAAAAGGTGATTGACAGTCTGTTCACAGAGTCCGCAGAGTTGACAGCGAGGACCATCAACCCGTCCCACGGTCCCATGCATAACTTCTTGCCAACTCAGATCGAACAGTGGCCTGAGCGTAACTGGGAAAGGGTTGAGCGGAAAGGTCTGGGGAGAAAAAACTCATCCACACCGAGAAAAATGATTTATGCCTAGAACCCTATTGGGGCGATATGCGGTTACGGCTGTTGCAACTGCTGTATTATGTTATGAACTCAGGGCAGTGCAGTATTGCTCGGGGCCGAAATCCCATCTGTAAGGAGGGGAGCAATATCCGCTTCAAATTTATAACACCAATATTTGGGTCTCATGGTGGACAGCGGGATGACTTGGCTATCCCATGTCGAGAATCTTCGCCACTCGTGTTTTAAAACCCTTGACTTGTTGCAGTACCTCTCCCATAGAAGCTAGGGGGGAGGCGATCGGAAAAGCCTACGCTTATACATGTTGGTGAAGCCAAAACTGGAGTACGGATCCGAAGCTTATACATCTGCATCCCCCTCCACCCTAAAATGGCTCAATACAATTCTACACTCCGGTGTTCGAATTGTTACAGGAGCCTTGAAGTCCTCTTCTATACCAAGTCTATTTAGTGACGCTGGTCTATGACCATTGCACACGTATCAAAAAACAAAAATATAAATTACTACCTTAAACTTCTAGCGTGCCCTCACCACCCCCTGCATGGAAGAGCCACAAGACATCAGGAGGATCATGAATTGTCGACGTCGTCAGATGACGAAGTACTGACTCCAGCAATGTTGAGACGAGATAACTCTTTCTTTAAAAGAGCACGAGGATTACAAGACGCATATAACATATCGTTTGATAGTTTTATTTGAAACAATCGCGGAAACCCCACGTTGGATCCCTGTAAACATTTATTGTTGCAACGAACTTACCTCTCACGGGAGGAACGGGTTTTCATCGTCCGAGTGGAGGATACGTGCTAATGCACTTATCGGAGACCATGCCCAAACCGTATGTATATATATACGGATGGCTTAAAAACTCGCAATGGCGTAGGATTTGCCATATGCCCCATAAGCTGCCCACAGTTAAACAAAGCTCAATAGTCCAACGCAGCCTCGCCATGGGTATCAGCTCGCGATACAGATCCTAACCAGTCCTAGTAGTGCGCGTTAATATCTCAAAAAGGACTACACAACAGGTTCCTACCTACACCGCATCGTTGTTTGCTAAGCTCCCGTTTCTGTGCCACAAATGTAACCGCGAGCTTAAAGGAATCCACTGAACGCAGCGTCTCTACTGGCCGCTGGATGGGAGTCACAGTGTGGGCCATTTTGCTGGAGAGATAATTAGGCTACGGTATGCATCAAAAATACCGTACTTGCAGTAGTGGTTATTGACGAGTTCGTACAACCGTCAAATGATTGTGTGGGCTCAATTCTGTGTCCGAATGTATTTGTCTTTTATCTGTCTATCAGAAGATTATCAAAAATCTCAGCCGTCGAGTCAGAGCAAATTTCACTGGTAAAATTTCAGTTACGGTATGTTTTCAAAGTTGCAGTGCAACTAGCAAAGTTGTGCACTTTCCTGGTTTTTAAGCAGATTTAGCTGTGCATTCGAACGCCGAGTTGTGGTAACAAGTTTATTTTACAGTCGTGTGAGCCCGTCTGCAGTATTTAGAGTGTTTTCACTACACGTGCGGCCTAACACCTAGCTAACGTGTACTATTAAATTGCAGGTTTTTGGCACAATCCGAGTCCCGCTGTACACGATGTCCAACAGCTTCGGTGGGCTACCGGCGTTCTTAAATAACCGATTCATTGGCTGCGCCAAGCAGGAGCTCATCATGGCGCTCTTCAGTGANTTTAGGGCCTCCCAGTGCTAGTTTGGGGAGGTGGCTCCGGATGGGACTTGGGGGGGGGGGGGGGGGATCGAAGAAGAGAAGAGAGGCAGGGAAACGTGCTGTGCCAACTGGCTTTAGTCAATGACTGCTCACCGAAAGATCAGTGTTGTGACTACTGACTAGGACGTGAGAAAAGGTGATTGACAGTCTGTTCACCGAGTCCACAGAGTTGACAGCGAGGACCATCTATCCGTCCCACGGTCCCATGCATAACTTCTTGCCAACTAAGATCGAACAGTGGCCTGAGCGTAACTGGGAAAGGATTGAACGGAAAGGTCTGGGGAGAAAAAACTCATCCACACCGAGAAAAGCGATTTATGCCCAGAACCCTATTGGGGCGATATGCGGTTACGGCTATTGCAACTGCTGTATTATGTTATGAACTCAGGGCAGTGCAGTATTGCTCGGGGCCGAAATCCCATCTGTAAGGAGAGGAGCAATATCCGCTTCAAATTTATAACACCAATATTTGGGTCTCATGGTGGACAGCGGGATGACTTTGCTATCCCATGTCGAGAATCTTCGCCTCTCGTGATTTAAAACCCTTGACTTATTGCAGTACCTCTCCCATAGAAGCTGGAGGGGGGGGGGGCGATCGGAGAAGCCTTCTCCGCTTATATATGTTGGTGAAGCCAAAACTGGAGTACGGATCCGAAGCTTATACATCTGCACCCCCCTCCACCCTAAAATGGCTCAATACAATTCTACACTCCGGTGTTCGAATTGTTACAGGAGCCTTGAAGTCCTCTCCTATACCAAGTCTATTTAGTGACGCTGGTCTACGACCATTGCACGCGTATCAAGAAACAAAAATATTAAATTACTACCTTAAACTTCTAGCGTGCCCTCACCACCCCCTGCATGGAAGAGCCACAAGACATGAGGAGGATCTTGAATCGTCGTCGACGTCGTCAGATGACGAAGTACTGACTCCAGCAATGTTGAGACGAGATAACTCTTTCTTTAAAAGAGCACGAGGAATACAAGACGCATATAACATATCGTTTGATAGTTTTATTTGAAACAATCGCGGAAACCCCACGTTGGATCCCTGTAAACATTTATTGTTGCAACGAACTTACCTCTCACGGGAAGAACGAGTTTTCATCGTTCGAGTGGAGGATACGTGCTTATGCACTTATCGGAGACCATGCCCAAACCGTATGTATATATATATATGGATGGCTTAAAAACTCGCAATGGCGTAGGATTTGCTTTCTTACGAGGAGAGGAAGACCACCCAACACAGAGAAGCATCCAACCATACACATCTGTATACACATCTGAACTCTTGCCAATCTGTGAAGCTTTAATAAGTAGGTACATAGCTACTTCTCAGAATCCAATTGGAAATCAGTTATATCTAAAACTCTTGTGCATCGTAGGTAAAGGCCAGGAAGGTGGTACGTATCATGCATGGTATACTAAAATCGAACGTTTCGGGCATCATACCCATCCTCAGCAAAACTGTTGAGATAAAGCATAAAAATTTACTAACAAAGACTAAAGTTTACAAGTAAAAATAGCAAGGAACACACATAAATCGGAACATTGAATGACAGAAAAAAACCTTACTGTTGATGATATGCAACGGGTATGAGCTTTGCGTGTCATTGAGAGGAGGCTTCAATTAAAATGTACAGGGATTCTAAAATATGCAAACAAACGAGGATTGCGTACCTAAAATGGCGAAATTGTCAAAACTGGCTCGGACGCCACACCGTTCGGCATGCTGTCTCACCATGGAATGAGGAGGACTAACAAGCATGCTTCCGGTACGAGCACTCCTTCCGCAGTGTTCACAAGCTCTGGTCATAATAGTACGCACAGTTGAACCAATGTACGTAGAGCCACAGAGCGGGCAACAAAATTGATGTACCACAGAGCGTAGAAAGGCTTTAGGAGGCCTGTCCTTGAATTTGAAAAAAGAGCCTGTCGTAAATTTATTTACTAGTACCAAAAGGAATTTCTTATCGGGAAAGTATTTAAATACAATTTTCGACAATTCGCTTTTCATTTATTCCAACTGCTGGCCAAAATATTGAAGGTTACGTTTACCGTATTTTATTGCCCGCTCTATGGGTCTATGTACATTGGTTCAACGGTGCGTACTAATATGACCAGAGTTTGTGAACACTGCGGAAGGAGTGCTCGTACAGGAATCTTGCTTGTTAGTCCTCCTCATTCCATGGTGAGACAGCATGCCGAACGGTGTGGCGTCCGAGTCAGTTTGACGATTTCGCCATTTTAGGTACGCATTCCTCGTCTGCTTGCGTATTTTAGAATCCATATATGTACATTTTTTTAGTTGAAGCGTCCTCTCAATGTGACGTAAAGTGCATACCCGTTGCATATAATCAACAGTAAGGTTTTTTTCTGTCATTCAATGTTCCGATTTATGTGTGTTCCTTGCTATTTTTACTTGTAAACTTTAGTCTTTGTTAGTAAATTTCTTATGTTTTATCTCAACAGTTATGCTGATGATGGGTATGATGCCCGAAACGTTCGATTTTAGTATACCATGATACGTACCGACGTCCTGGTCTTCACCTTCCAATTAGAAATGTCACAATAATTACTGATTAGATTAGATAGGCGGCAGTAGACGAACCAAGAGGCCCATTCCCAAAGAGACACCGGGACTTACACCCCGGCCCTCTATGAGCTATTGCCATTATGTTAGTAGGATGTAGAGTAATGGA